>JAQZBX010015487.1:0-37491 GCA_029593785.1 Cabassous unicinctus | reverse complement strand
ATAGACTCAGTCATCAAAAACCTCCCAACTAAGAAGAGCCCAGGACCAGACAGCTTCACAGGTGAATTCTACCAAACATTCGGGAAAGAATTAACACCAATCCTACTTAAGCTCTTCCAAAAAATAGAAATAGAAGGAACATTGCCTAACTCATTCTACGATGCCAACATTACCCTAATACCAAAGCCAAAGATGCCACAAGAAAGAAAAATTACAGACCAATCTCTCTAATGAACCCAGATGCTAAAATGCTAAACAAAATACTTGCTACTCGCATTCAACAACATATCAAATGAATTATACACCATGACCAAGTGGGTTTCATCCAGGGTATGCAAGGATGGTTCAACATAAGAAAATCAATCACGTAATACATCACATAAACAGATTGAAAGAAAAAAAATCACATCATCATCTCTATAGATGCAGAAAAAGCATTCGACGAAATAAAACACCCTTTCCTGATACAAACACTGCAAAAGATAGGAATAGAAGGAAACTTTCTGAACATAATAAGGGTATATATGAAAAACCCACAGCTAACATCATCCTTAATGGTGAAATCCTAAAAGCTTTCCCTCTAGGATTGGGAACAAGACAAGGATACCCACTATCACCGCTCCTATTTAACATTGTGTTAGAAGTACTTGTTCGAGCACTGAGGCAAGAAAAAGATATAAAAGGCATCCAAATTGGAAAGGAAGAAGTAAAAATTTCACTATTTGCACATGACATGATCCTAAACATAGACAGCCCTGAGAAATCTACAACAAAGCTTCTAGAACTTATAAATGAGTTCCGTAAAGTTGCAGGCTATAAGATCAATGCTCAAAAATCAGTAGCATTTCTGTATACCAATAATGAGCAATGTGAGGAGGAAATCAAGAAACAAATACAATTTACAATAGTAACTAAAAGAATCAAATACCTAGGAATAAATTTAACTAAAGATGTAAAGGACTTATATACAGAAAACTACACAACACTGCTAAAGGAAATCAAAGAAGACTTAAATAAATGGAAGACTATTCTGTTCATGGATAGGAAGACTAAACATCATTAAAAGGTCTATCCTAACCAAACTAATCTACAGATTTAATGCAATCCCAATAAAAATCAACACAGCATTTTTTAATGAATTGGAAAAACTAACTACAAAATTTATTTGGAAGGGTAAGAGGTCCTGAATCACCAAGGACATATTGAAAAAGAAAAATGAAATTGGAGGTATCACACTATCTGACTTTAAAACATACTACAAGGCTACAATGGTCAAAACTGCATGGTATTGGCACAAGGATAGACATACTGACCAATGGAACTGAATTGAGAGTTCTGATATAGATCCTCGCATACCCAGTCATCTGATACTTGACAAGCCCACTCAGTTGGGAGAGAATGGCCTCTTCAACAAATGGTGCTTGGAGACCTGGATATCCATATCCAAAAGAATGAGAGAGGAATACTATCTCACACCTTATACAAAAATCAACTCAAGATGGATCAAAGATCTAAATATAAGAACCAAGACTATAAAGACCTTGGAAGATAATGTAGGGAAGCACCTACAGGACCTTGTAATAGGAAATGATTTCATGAACTTCACACCTGAAGCACGAGCAGCAAAAGAAAAAATAGATAAATGGGATCTCCTCAAAATTAAAAACTTTTGCACCTCAAAGGACATTATCAAGAAAGTAAAAAGGCAGCCTACCCAATGGGAGAAAATATTTGGCAACCATATATCTAATAGGAGCCTAATATCCTGCATATATAAAGAATCCTATATCTCTAACATAAAAAGATAAACAACCCATTTAAAAAATGGGCAAGTGACCTGAAAAGACACTTCTCCAAGGAAGAAATACAAATGGCTAAAAAGCACATGAAAAGATGCTCAGCATTGCTGGCTATTAGGGAATTGTAAATCAAAACTACAATGAGATACCATCTTACACCCATTAGAATGGTGGCTATTAAAAAAACAGTGGACTATACATGTTGTAGAGGATGTGGAGGAATGGGAACCCTCATCCCCTGCTGGAGGGAATGTAGAATGGTACAGCCATTGTGGAGGACAGTTTGGCGATTCCTCAAAAAACTAACTATAGAACTTCCATATGATCCAACAATTCCACTGCTGGGTATATACCCAGAAGATTTGAAAGCAAAGACATGAACAGATATATGCACACCAATGTTCATAGCAGCATTATTCACTATTGCCAAAAGTTGGAATCAACCCAGGTGCCCATCAACAGATGAATGGATAAATGATATGTGGTACATACATACAATGGAATATTACTCAGCTGTCAGAAGGAATAAAGTGCTAACAAATGGGATAACATGGATGATTCTTGAGGACCTTATGTTGAGTGAAGCAAGCCAGGCATTGAAGAATGAACAATACATGACCTCACTGATATGAATTAAGGAAATTGAGCAGTCTCAGAGAGTATTGTCTGGAAGATAGTTTACAAGTAATAGAAATAGAAAAGAAGATTGAGAGTCATCACTCATATGTAATCATCATTCATACTTAATCTATGGTAAGGTGAAAGATTGTCGTTGCATATTGAAGGGATAGGACAGGAGGGTAGTGATATTTTTGGGTTGGGTGGTGCAAGATTGACAGGTGGGTAGATTGCAAAGAGTGGGTTAGAAGGTCCAGGGTACTGGGGGAAGGCTGGGGGAGGGACCAGGCAAACACGGGATTTGAGGGTATGTTGTTGAAAGCACAAAGTTGGGAATGCTCTTATGGCAATATGACAAGGGTTACTGGTTTAGGTGTTGGATAGGGGGACATTCGGGACAGGGCGTGCCTGGAACAGGCTTCTAGGGAGTGTGTGAGTGATCATTTTGTCATAATGTGTTGTATCAGTGGGTGGAGACCCACATAATGAGCAGGAAGGAGTTGTGCAGAAATAGACAGGTGGGAGCCTCTCGAGAGGAAGGGTGGTTCCTAATAGGGGAGGACAGACCAGTGTGTCAAGACCTCAGTCTTGTTGCATGTAACTATGAATCTTGTCATCCAACGAGTCAAGCCAGGGGATTGCCCTGGGCCACAGGGGGATGGGGAGGGAGGAATAGAATGGATCAAACAGAGGGTATTTAGTGGTCAGTGGAATTGTTCTGCATGATCTCACAATGATGGACACAGTACATGGTTATTATCAAAATTTGTAAAAGTGTATGGTCTAAAATGTAAACCATAGTGTAAACCATTGACCATGTTTAGTACCTATGTTTCACTATTTGTATATCAGTTATAACAAAGCTACCATCCACATGTAAAAAGGTATTAATATGGGGGGGAGGAAAGGGGGAGGATGTTGGGTATATGAGAGTCTCCTGTATTCTGTGTGTGATGTTGTTGTGACCTAAAACTTCTTTGATAACAAAATGAAAAATAGAGAGACACCAGGGAATTAGTGGGGGAAGGTGCCATGGTACAACAGGACACCAGATACTACAGTGATGAAAGGCAAATGTAAAAAAAAAATATTTTTTTTAATATTTTTCATTTTTTTAATATCCCAATCTTAATTTTTTTATTTTTAGTTTTTTTAAATTTTTATATATTTTATCTCTTATATTTAATCTTATCATTATTATTTCATTTTCCTATTAATTGTATTCAGCTATTGTAATGGCTTCATCTTTGAAGAAGCTTTGGATCACAGAAGGGTTACAACTGGGGCAGGGCAGGATCGTTGGCGTGAGGTGTCAGGGATGGGGGATGCATGGGAGGAAGTTCACCTGAGCATTACATATAAGGTATATAAAAATGTTCAAATGTTCATGGGTCATTGTCACAGTGGGTGGAGACTCACACAATAAATGAGAGAATACTGAATTCTCATCCTGGAGAGCTCTGCCACATTCTCTAAGGGAGCAGCAACAGTCTCCCAAGTGCAGGGGAAGTGACTGGTGAAGGAGGATGATCCACTGATGGGTCCTTGATATTGATGACTAGGCTTATGAATCTTTGCTCTTGAAATTAAAACTTAGCCTATTGTTGTGGGGTGCCTAAGGGTTGCTTCCTGAGAGCCTTCTTGTTGCTCAAATGTGCCCTCTCTCTAAGCCAAACTCAGCATATGAATGCATTGCCTCCCTCCCCACCCGCCCCAGCATGGGACATAACTCCCGGGGATGAACCTCCCTGGCACTGAGGGATTACTACCAAACACCAACTAGCAATGCAACTGGAAAAAGACCTCGAATAAAAGGGGGAAAAGGTAAAGACAAATGAGTTTATATGGTTAAGAGACTTCAAAGTGAGTCGGGAGGTCATTCCAGAGGTAACGCTTACGCACATCTCAGCAGGATCTCATAGACTTCCAAAGTGGATACCACCCCAAATAGTGGGGCTCCTGAGGCCTCTGCAGACACCCAGGTCCTAAGGTCAGTGAAGATAGCTCCAGAGTTTGGTGCCTTGCCAGTGGGCCCTACTTTGGAGTTTGTGCTCCTGAGAGTGACAGAGTTGGACTCAATTATGGCTTCCCTACACATGGCTCATCTGTCCCTTCTATTTAAACCTATACTTGGTTCTGGAGTTTGTATGTGTACGTCCAGAGACTCAAGTCTTTTCGCTGTCCATATGCGATCTGGGCTTGGAACCTCAGTGGAGCTGCAACACCTACTCTACAGCTCATTGGACTCACCCAGGACAATTGGCAGGGAGATGATGATGGACAATGGCCGTCCCAGGGAACGGAGAGTCTGTTCCTGCAGGCAGCATAGTCCCATCCATCTTTCCCATGGGATATAAGCCCCCTTTCAATTGGAGGTGGAGTGAACATCATGATCCCAGAATCCTCAGGATTGGGGGAAGAGATGAGGACTAGAGTGGACTTACTGGTATTCTACTATAGACATATTGTGTTTATAGCAAGGAAAGAAATTACAACATTGATGTGGAACCAGTGGCCACTGGAGGCTCTGGGGGTAGGGAGAAGGAAAACAGTTGTAATACTGGGGCTTTTTTGGGAATAGGGAATCATCCTGAGGGACATTGCAACGACAGATATAGGCCGTTTTATATCATCACATAACATGCAGAACTGTGTGGGAGAGAGTGTAGACTACAATGTGAACTATGGTCCATGCTTAATGGCAAAGCCCCAGGATGTGTTTATCAATTGCAATGAATGTGCCACACTAATGAAGGATGTTTATGTGGGAGGTGGTGGGAGGTGTGGGAAATGGGACATATGGGAATCCCTATATTTTTTGTGTAGCATTTATGTAATCTAAGTAGCTTTTAAAAAATAAAAAAAAATTTAAAAATTTAAAAACCTCTGTGAGCACTTGCCTGTGAGGCACAAGCAGATCCACTCTGTAACTGAGGGACAAGTACAGCATGGATTCAAGAAGAGAACAAGTCCCCACTTCAGTGTGGAACTCAGCATAGCTCTGGAGAAATGAGGGCTCCAGAGAGCTCAGATCCTCTTTGGCACAGTGATAGAAGAGACAGTGACAGTGGAGGGCACCAGAGCTAATGCTCAAGTGCTTCCAGGCCCCTTAACAACAAGAAAGATGGCAACACCAGATGTACCTGTTAAGAATAAGTTAGCTGCATATAACAGAAGTAATTTTTTAACTGATATATTATTTTACTATTACTGCATAACAAATTACCACAAACTTAGTGGCTTAAAACAATGCATGTTTATTATCTCTGTTTTTGTGGGTCAAGAGTCTGGGCACTTAGCGGGGTCTTGTTTAGGGTCTCACGTGACTACACTCTCATCTGAGACTCAACTGGGGAAGGATCTGTTTTTGTTGGCAGAACTCAGTTTCTTGCCTGCTGTCAGCTGGAGGCTGCCCTCAGCTACCAGAAGCTGTCCTCGGTTCCTTGCTACATGGGCCTCCCAACAGACAGCCCACGACATGGCGCTTGCTTCTTCAAACTCAGCAAAAGAGGGAAAGAGCCAGCAAGAGGAGCACTACAATATTATGTACCTCCTGTCACCTTTCCATATTCTCTTGGTTAGAAGCAAGTCACAGGTCACTCCCACTGAGGAGGGGCTCATGCAAAGGCATGAATATCAGCAGGCAGGGATCATGGGGGCCAGCCTAGAGTCTGTCCACCACAACAGGTTTGAACAAGATAGGTATTTTCTCTCTTGTAAATGAAATCCAAAGGTAGACATTCCAGGGTATCTCCCTAATGATTGGGGACCCCAGATCCTTCAAGCACTCCAGCTCACAAGCCTTAGGGTTTGGCTTTCCTAATGGACCAAGAGACTGACAGAGCTCTCACTAGACAGATATCCACATTCCAGGCAGCAGGATGAAGAAAAGGACAAAAAAAGGTCCTTCTCTCCTCCCTTTTAAGAATGCTTCTTGAAAATACTACCAATATTTCAGCTTACATCCCACTGGCCAGAATGTCATCCAGGATTCCACCTAGCTGATACTCTGCTAGCTCTGATACTAAGGAGGTGGGGGAGAATGGGCTGAGCAGGAGGAAGCAAGTGCCACTCTGTGCTACACTAGACATTTTAGACATTTTCAAAAACAATTACTACAGCTTTTCCCAGTTTCCAAGCTAAGTTTCCTAGAGTTGAGTTATAACCTTATTTGTTCATCTAAATATATGTCCAGTGGTTCTAATGACTTCATGGCATATAATGATGATATTAAATCAATCCTATTAAATTAATTGACATCACTAAGCAAGCTAGAAGTACTCAGGATCACTTGGCTAGAGGGTTTCTCACCCTCAGTCCTCTTGACCTTTGGGGCTGGATATTTCTTTAATGTAAGTAGCTGTAGTACGTCTAACAGCATCCATGGCCTTTACACACTAGATGCCAGTAGCACACCCGTCCTCCAACTTGTGACAATCAAAAACGTCTTCAGACCTTGCTGAATGTTTCCTGGAGAGCAAAATCATCCCAACTGAGAACCGTGGTCCTATCTTCAGCAGTTTGCAGAAGCCCAGGAAACTCATGGCAGGAAAAATGTTAATAACACTGGGTGGGAGTCAAGAAAATGTACATGAAACATTATGCTGTGGATACAGCACTATGTTCCTCCATTTCCTATGCATACACAAATTATGCATTCTGTATTTATATATAATTTCCCAAAATTGAGTGAGTGCTCACTTCATATTTTTTTTAATTTGTATTTCACCGACGTCTTCACCTACCCCACCCCAGGACCTAAAGCAAAGGATGAGGAAAGAAATGAAGGGAACTGGTGGTCAAGTTTCTCTTACCTCACCCATATCAGGCCTGTGTGTTTTCGTTTCTATGGATGTTCAAGCAAATACCATGCAATGGGTCGGCTTGAACAATGGAAATTTATTAGCTCACAGTTTTGAAGCTAAAAGAAAGTCCAAGGTGTCATTAAGGCAGTGCTTTATTCCTGAAGACTAGCATTCTGGGGCTGGCTGCCAGCAATCCTTGGTCTTTGGCTCCTCTGTCACATGGCAAACTACATGACAGCCACTCGTGGCCTCTCCCTTCTCTTCCAGGTTCTGCTGATTTCCAGCTTCTGGCAGCTCCTTCTGTGGCTTTCTCTCTGTTTGAATTTCATTCTGCTTCTAAAGGACTCCTGTAATAGGATTAAGACTCATCCTGACTGAGGTGATCCACACCTTGACTAAAGTAACCTCATCAAAAGATCCTACTTAAGTGGGTTCACACCCATAGGAATGGATTAAGTTTAAGAACATATTTTTCTGGGGTACAGACAGCTCCAAACCACCACACCATGTAATGCAATAAAGCCTACTCTAACCTACCCTCAGACATCCCATTGCTCACAATTAAATAGGTTTAGATAAGGGAGATTGCTATACATATGCTTTAAGCTAAAATAAAATGAACACAGATAAAAAAATAGATGGAAATTTTAATTTTTATTGATAAACCATGATTTCCTATGAATACAGAATAGTGTACAATTAACAATGGCATAATATTTCAACATTTAAAATTAAAACTTTTAGAATCACTCTGATCAATATATAAAGTCTTAGTTTCTGTAGAATATCTTATTTCAACAGTACTTTCCTAATATGCAGAACAGCTCCTCAAATTAGAGGATTTATGAATAAAATTTTATAAAGCTTCCTGTATACAAAAGGAATGTACCATATCAACTGCACCTGACTAAAATTCCAAACATAAAAGCTTGAAGGACCAGAATAAAGCCTCATCCTATCAAAGTCATCAATGATAAATCATAAAGATCTATGAATGGAATGTGGAACCACCTTCTACCACCAATTTAATACACCTGGCAGAAGAGTGGCAAATCATGTCCTCATGACAGAAAGAAATAGAATGATTCTTAAATATGTACCAACACATGTCAATATCTTCCCTATTAGAAGCACACACCCCAATGTGTAAGTGTCCTTTGAAACAAGAAACTCATATATCACCTAAAAAATATTTATTTTCCGTTGTGTTACAGTAATTGAAATAAAAATGACAACATATTTTAAGCATGATGCAATATGGCAACGCCTTTTAATAAGGCATATGAAAACACAACTCATTGGCTAGAAATATTTTTTTGCTAGAAATATTTTTAGAATAAGCCTACTCTCACTGACATATACGTAATGGAAAATTTACATTAACTGTTTAATTTCCTGAAGAAAGTAGAATAAAGCTCCTTTATTCAAAGTAATGATTTCTAAAAATTACACTTAAGATTATTGCCAATGTAACTTAAGTTATTTAATAACATTAAAATAAATAGCATCTTGAATAGGTAGGAAATTTTTTAAGTTCTTAAAAATGTGCTATACTCTAATGGAATTTGAAAAGAAAGAAAAATGAGGAATATACTCTTCTACCTGTCAAACAGATGTTTCTATTGAGAATGTAAAAGATTCCAAAACATATGCAAGACTGAATTCACTTACTGTGTCTTGAGTTTCCAATGTGCAATAAAATGATACACTCAAAAAAATATATAATGGTATGTTGGACCATGGCAACCTCTTGGCAGATTCAAGCTATATACTGTCCTTAGTTTAAGAAATCCTGCCAAGGAAGTATTTACAACATATTTTTATAGAAATTAGTGTTAAAGTTCAATAAGGCAAATCAGAACAGGTAGTGCTGTAGTGCTGCTGCAAAGAACACCAAATTACATGCCAGCAAGTTAATAAAATGGTACCTTAAAAAATTACAAAGAAAAATTAGAGATACAAATTTTCTAAATGTCATGGGACAGCCAGAAATGTTAAATGAATTAATCAAATTACGTCAAAATATAGTTGGCATTTATATTGCCAGGCTACTTAACATTATATTTATCATAAATAGAAATTAGGAATAAATATAACTGTAACAATTTGATATTACTTATGAATTCCAAAAATAGATATTAGATTGTGTTTGTAAACTGGTCTGTTCCTCTGGGTGAATTAGATTGTATTAGATTCAGAGGTTTCACTTTTACTTTATTAAATCAAGATTAGGGCTTTTATTTGACCACTCCATTAGGATGACTCAGTTTGAGACCCCCCCACACACACCCCTTTGTGGGCTAGATAAACAGAGACAGGGAAGTAAATACACAGAGAACAACACAGAGGAAGAGAGACAGCTCATTAGACACAGCAGAGGCCCCAGGAAGAGAAATGAGCCTGATAGTCTACAGCTGACCTTGTGAAGAGACCAGAGCAGCTGAGCCGGGAAAGAAATGAGCCCCAGAGAGAGAGAGATGAGCCTTATGCCAGCCTACAGCTAAGATCAGAAGGATCTGGGACCACAGAGCCTTAGGAGGAAGAGGAAGGCTGAACCCTCACAGAGACCGGCAGCCATCTTGCTCCAACATGTGGCAACAGACTTTGGTAAGGGAAGTAACTTATGCTTTATGGCCTTGTGACTGTAAGTGTCTACCCCAAATAAATACCCTTTATAAAAGCCAACAGATTTCTGGTACTTTGCATCAGCACCCTTTGGCTGACTAAGACAATAACTTTTTTGAAAAAATAACTATACCAGGTTTGAAAGAATGGGGTGAAGAGTGTTATTTTACCTGCAATTGTGAAAATTCCCACATGTAGATTTAAGTAACAAACTGCTAGATAGATAGATATCTGTATTCTTTATAAGCACAATGTTTCTCAGATTATAATCTTACCAAAAGACTACTTTTGGACTATTTGGAAAATTATTAGGTATAATAGAACAATACAAATAAAAGGAGACATTTCATTGACTATGCATATTTTACTGTGTTTCCGTTTCTTTTTTAGAATTATGACTGAAGGCAGTAAGACAAGAAAACCAAAATTAAAGTACTGCTCTGCCCTAAAATTGTTTAACTACTAAAGTTTCTGGAACCATTGGCTGGTCAAAAATGGAAGTGAGATGTGCAGGTGTCTTAATAGGGTTCCCAGTCAGTGGAAAAGAAGGGGAGACCTTAAATTAGGTCATTTCAGTTAAAGAAATTGACAGCCTTCTAAATGGAAGAGTTCAAGCATAACCAAATTTAAAGGTAAAATGAATTTTTAAATATTTATTATTCACTGCATGTGAAGCAAAAAAAAAGTCTATACTATTAATTAGTTAATACTACAACCTGTACTCCCTTTCCTCATGCCTGTGGTTTTATAATATCTTTTAATCCAAACCCCCTCCTTGTTTTAGCAAAGAAAGTTCTCTAAGAATGAGGAGACGAAGAAGTGGCCAAGGCATCTCCACAGCTCCACTGCACCACAATGCAGTGCTGTCTTTCTTCACCTTCTTCTTTTTCTTTTTAATAATTTCATAATAAAAAGACATGAGTCAAAAAGTGACTACTTGCCTGAAAATTTGAATACTTCACAAAAAAAAGCATTAGAGTTCTAGTTTTGAAATGAGGAAATTTGTTCTTAAAAAAGATACAACCTGTCTTCCAATGGCCTTTCCATTCTAGTGTTACCTAATTACTACACTGGGAGGTCTGATAATTTACTGAAGAATATAAGGTATTGAAGGTCAGTATAAGGTTCCAGGGGTAGGGGAGGGAGCAGGACATCATTTGCCAATACATACCACCCCCCAATTCCAGTATAATATTTCATCTATAAAGAAGTCCTAGGGTACAAAGGCCGAAAACATGAATACAGGAAGGCCCCAACCTATCGGTTTTAGATCAGACTGTTTCAAAGGTGTAACAGATCTAAAAACATTTCCTCACTTAAAAATAAATACAAGGAAATAATTTGATACTTAACCACTCTCTCCATAAACCACTCTCTGAGAATCTATTTTCTGCATAGAGGTTATAGGCCTTAAAATACTGAATTCTGGTAATTCTTACCTTTCTACATTGGAGTATTTACCCTTGGTATCCAAAAATATCCATAAGCAATACATGAATATCCACTCCACTGTATTTTTTTTAATTCACTAAAATAAAAACATTCTTTTTAAAACTTACTTTAAAAGCTTTATTTGCATACTTTGTTTTAAATGTTTTTTAAACAGTTCCAAAAAATTATAATGCAGACTCTTTGGAGCCTATGCAATTATTTCAGTTTTAGCAAAACTAAACCATTTCTTAGATTTAGTAAAAAAATATTTCAATATTTTTAAAAAAGGAAAGAAAAGGGGGAGAAGGAAAGAGAGAAGGGAGGAAGAGAAAGAAGGAAGAAAAAAGGAAGGAAAGAAGGGAGGGAGGGAGAAATGAAGGGAGGGAGGGAGAAATGAAGGGAGGGAGGGGGAAGGAAGGAATAATTTTTTAAAGTTTCACCCAGATAAATGAATATTATCCTTCAGAATACAGGGTAACAAATGATCCATGTCTTCAAAATTCAGGAGTCTTCTTGAAGATTCACAGCTAGCATCAGATGTCACCAGGTGGCCAGCAGCCTGACACTTAGATACCTACGTCTAGAAAGGATTGTACAGGATCCTGGGCCATCCCAAAAATATTTTAAGTCAGCAGCCATGTCTAGACTCTCTAAACCCCATCAAATCCCAACTCCATTCCCAGAACCTGGGAGGTCAATCTGCTGCTTTTCACACAGATTTTGTTGTACGCCTGGCTTATAGTTTACCATTACTAACAAAAAGTAGGTCTCCTACCTAGGCTCTTCTAGTCTAAACCATGTAAGGCACACACTATGGTGCTCTCCAACTCTCACCCCCAAAAAAGAGTCCATATACGTGAAGCTGGGGATGTGAGGGAGAAAACATTCCACTAATACCCCTTAGGACAGTTTTCATTACACTCCTCAATCTGTGAAGCAGCATATAAACACAGAGCACATTTCCTCTCAGTCTTCTTTACAGAAGAAAAAAAGAGGGATGGCAAGGATGGGCGCACGATCAGGCATAGAATGGTAAAAGACCATTTCACTTTAAAAAAATTCACCACCTACATTCTAAAAAGAAAGAAGCAGTGTCGATACAAGACATATATTATCAGCCCACTGGGTGTGGGGTGGGGTGGAGGGTAGGGTTAGGTTAGAATGAGCATCCCCTTCTGATTGTTTTCTTGCATTTCCCAGGGAAATCTATCTTTAATACTAAAACAAACACTGATGTATAATAATACTTAAGACCTAAGCTTGTTTCTCTTTGAAAATAGAAAGAATATTTAATCTAAAATGGCAATTTTATTCTGGAGAAAAGAAACATCTCAAAAATTCTCAGACATTTCAAGAGGGGAAATAAAGATATACAACTACAATAATTCTGATTCTTGTTCCACAAAAGGTTAGGGTAAGAAATCTATGTAGCTATGCATACTAGGACCTAATGCCCCCCTCCCACCCTTAAAGGAAAAAAAATGGTTTTCAAAATGTCAGAAACAGTATTCCGTGATGAAAGCAAACAATCACATGTGAATTATAGAAATGTTAGCATAACATGGAGTCCTTAAAAAATAAATCATATCCAACGTTGCAAAGAGCACAGAAATATGAAACAGAAAATGAAAATGACTGAAGAGTGACGAAGGGAGACTGAAGCTCCATCCTCACAAGGTTGGCAGCCGAGGACGTCTCTGCAAAGGTCACAAGAGGTCAACTTCGCTTGGGAGTTGTAACTTCTCACTGCTTGTCTCCCTGTTCAAAGAGGCAGACATCAGTTTTCAAGTCTCCCTTGTTTAGAAACTTTTACTTTGCCAAAACTCAAGAGCATTTCAATACACTTTTCCGAGTTTTCCATTCTTCGCCTAATTTTATTTTGTTTTACAAGAAAGATCCAACGTGCCAAACAAATCCAAGAAAGAAACAAAGCTTGCAGTCCAGTCTATTCACCACCAGCAGTTGGCCAGCATTAAAAGAGAGATAATAGACTGCAGCTGCACACAGTCATCACAAGCACAACTTTAATCTCTTACTAGAACAGGCAAGGTTTTAAATTGAGGATGGATTGTTTAGCCTCTTGACAGTTTATTTTAAGGCAATCTTTTCTATGCATTCAAATACAATTTTAATAATTACAGCTATCGAAAACAGATATTTATGATGAGCTTTATTAAAAATATATAAAGAGAAGTCTGCCTACACAATGCCTTGAATGAACATTTTGAAACTTTGAGCACATAATATCTAAACACCATTTATGCAACCTGGATAAAATTTATAGCACAACCTAATACAAAAATTCTATATAAACATGTATAACACCACAGTAAACTCACTATAGCATGTTAAATCATTTTTTATTTTGACCATTTCTTTTTTAAAAGACATTCTATTTTCAGTTTTTATGATTTTTCAGAGTTTTTTAAATATATGTGTTTCTAATTTTAAAAAATTTAAAAATAGGTTGTTAGGACCTTATATTATGAATTTTCCCATACTTTCATTTTAAAATGGCTACCTCATAAATAAATAGTTTTCTACAAAACTGAGTCTTCTTCCCCCTTAAATATTTAAATGTTTAATATTTAAAATGTTTTCTATAAACCTGTGAAACACAATTGGGGAATTTCGCAACTAGGTTAACAAAGTTGGATAACTAGATACCGTCACTAGATCTCAACAGTGTATCCTATTCCTCCACCAGAAAAAAAGTGTCACATCATTGTTTTCCCAAAATGCCTGGAAGAGAACCTAGATGTATGCTCTTCCCCAATCAAAACACTTCAAGAGGAGGCAAAAGACAAGAGGAACCAGCTTATTGACTTAGGAGGGAAAACTACACCTTCATCTTAAATGAACACTCTATCAGACACTACCAACAGTGTGACAAGTTCATTTCATTTTAAAGTCTACTTATCTACAACTAACGTGAAAATATTCACACTTCTCGTGCATTCTGCTGATTCCAAGCCATCAGACTGCTTACTCAGGATTTGACTTATTATGATTAGAAACTTTAGCCCAGAAATCACACTCACAAAGTCACTCTGTGACTGAATGTAGATTAGTCCTAAATGCCATTATTAACTTCTTTGTGATCTCCAGACCAGATTTCTACTTTCACATCCTAAATTTCTATATTATAAAGATATTACCATTAAAATTTTAAACTATCAAGTTATTTTCCAAACAGACTATTTTTTTCCTTATATGCTAATCTAAAATTCTGATATAATGTATGAATTTTAGCAAAACAGACTCCCTCAGTTAATGAATAGCCAAACCCAGCTGATGCTATTGCACTGCAGGTGCTGAGCATGTCCTGAAGAGCTCCCGTCTTAAACAGGAACCAGAGAGAATGGGGCTTGGAATAAAAGCAAAATCTTGGAAAATGAACATAACTGGACACTTCATGTCAATTTTTCTTTGTAAATTTTGTAATTGTGAGTTAAAAACCTAAAACACTATGAGCTAAAATATCACTATTTATTATTCATAAGCTAAATGCTCTCATACCATGTCCCATACCCCCACTCACACACACCTTCCCTCCCCTCCGCAACCAATCCAGTAGGTAAAGTGGGCATTTGGAAAAAATAAATAAGTAAATTTGTGTACCTGGCTTAACTTCTAAGTAACAGTAGTATTAGGGACTCCAGAACATACTTACTTGGTTCATAATAATCCACTATGGACACCGAAGCATCTTGGGTATTTGAAACCTTAAAGTTTCTCACGGCGGGAATATCGACACAAAACTGGGTTTCATTTACCTTGAAAATACAGAAGTTTCTTGAAGGGTAGCAGACTATGTGTTCCTATGACTCTGATGCCTCACCCGCATCCCCTGTCCCAAGTAGCCTACCCCACCACTGCTGTGAATGTCGGCTGCTCAGTGCTCACAGCAGCCCTCCTCTTCAGAGATTTACCAGGGTGTGGGGAACATCCCACAACCAGTGCCTGCCTGATGAGGAATACAAAAGGCTGCCCCTTTGCCTCTAGGAGGAACAGTTTATGCTAATTTGGCCAACAATACTGATGAAGGAATCTGAAATTAGTAAATTCCTTCAAATATTCTATTACTAGCCAAGAGCAGTAAATGAAAAGTCAAATTAGTCAAAAATCATTATTGAATGCTCAAATTAAGATAAGCACTAACAAACTCCGAAATCAATTGTATTACCTAATGAAAATCTTAAGTTTTTTTCCCAAGCTCCTAATCAGGTTCATAGATTTCAAGCAGTATTTAATATAAGAAAATTCCTGAGCATCAAAAAGATTTAGAGGGTCTGAATTAGTTTTAACTGGATTTAAACCAGAGTGGTTTTTGAAGTTCTAAAACAAATTAGAAAATTTAGGGACTAGAATTTTAAAAGTAGATATTTAGCAATATATTTCTGACTCCTACTTAGAAAAATTGGAATAAAAGACATACATAATCCCCCCATGTAATACGTGATCATAAGATTGCTTTGAACTCAATTTTGGTTCAACCTATGAGATTCATATAGATGTTAGGAAAAAAAAGAATACACTTACAATCCATAAGTTTTGAGACTTAAATAGAATCTAGAATTTGTCATTTACTTTTCCCTCACATATTTTTTATACCTTGTTCATGGATCAGTAGTTTTCAGATAGTAATGGAAAAAGTAAGTGAACATTAAATAATTCTATGTCAAGACCAAATCTGAGAATATTCTTCTATGATTTAAAAGCACCTAACTTTTTCAATGCAGAATATTAACCCCTTTGGGATTTGTTATAAGCTTTATGAAAACATTTTAAAACATGTAACTAAAGCTTTCATTTGTAGTAAACAAGTACTTTTAGCAGTACCCTGAGGCAGGAGCTCTAAAATTGAGGTCTAAACTAAATTTTTGAAATTATAATATAGCAGTTTCTATATATTTTTATAGACATGAAATAATGATTTAGTTAACAAGACCTTCATTGGGTTCATCATTGACCATAATTCTATTTAAATTAATTTTACTGAGTTGTCTATTTTTAGTGGAGACAAATAAACATTACCATGCTAAAATCATTCAAAACACAAAAAAACTAAAATAACAATGTCTTAAAGAACACATGTTTAAAATAAGGTAGACTTCTGCACATAATAAATGGTAGCTTTCTCAATAGTTACCTATTGAAACTTAGGTTTTGCTACTTACAGAATCTAAATAAAGGTTGATTTTTCCATGATCATGTTCCACTTTCTTTATTATCTCGCTCTTAGGAATTGCATCTGCAGGCACAGTAAAACCACTGAGCAGGTTAACTTCCATAAGTGCCATGCCACTCCTAGCTGGGCCCAAAAACCTAAATCAAAGATAAGAGGATGGAAGGAAATCTTTTAGGAAAAACCCAAAACTGATGCTTACAAATGAGCTTCATACAGAAACTAAAACTGCCAAGTGTTACTGCATTTATTTACTGTTTGAGTTCAAATAAAAATCATCATAGAAAAATTTTAAATCAGGTTATCCTTTACTTACATGTGTGATATTATAATTTTCAGCCATATGAGGAATGATGATTTGGCGACTTATTCATATAACAGATAGGTATGAAATCAATGCCTGCATGTATCTTTAAGTTGTAAAAGGTACCAGCTATGTGTCCTTTCAAAGGACAACTCCATTTTCTAATGGTGGTTCCAAGCTGAATTGCATTTTTCATTTTCTCAAAAGTCAACAACACTAAACTTTCCAGCTGAAAACTAAGAACCAAAAAGGAGCCATCACTTGATCACTTAGTAAGAGACCCTGGCCAAGTCCTTTGCAACTTTTTCATCTGGTTTTTTGGTGGAAAGACCAATAGGGAGATGCCTTCCCTTTGTTCTCCCACATACTTGGAGCACATTTTGTGTCTTCTTTGGCCACATTGAGAGAATTACAAGCCTAGGAAAGTTTTATAACTGTCTCCATCTCTTACCCTGTTGTACACAATGTAAGCATCAAAGGATCTAGGCACCAACAACATTTTGTCTCCTTGAAAATAAGTATTTTTCTAAAATAAATAAGAGGCAAGAGCTTTTATTTGGAGCAAAAAGAACCCAGCACGGTTATAGATGGAATTTGTCTCCAAAGTGAAAGGATCATAGCATTGTTAAGTTAGTTCCTTTTATCATTTCAACCAGCAAAAGCAAGCAGGGCTGTTGGGGAGTCTTGCTTTTTAGAGCAAGGTTATCATGTCTGCCAAACATGCCTCACTGAAAGGCCATACAGTACAACTGCTGACTTCAGTGGGCTCAGCAATCTGAAGGAACTTAAACCATCTGCCTGGTGATGCACTTAGCCAAAACGAAAGCTATTGGAACAACTGGATTGAAACTAGTGGTTTGTATCTGAGCAGAAATTCCAAGTAAGAAAAACAGCCAATCTGTTGAAATACAATGACTTTCAGCATATCATCAAAAGCGCCTTGGGTACCATACCATACAGCAAACCTTGCCTAAGGTGAGTTACGTCTTGCACTCTATTGATGGGAATGGAGCACCTGAAATATCAGGTAATCTTTTTATAAAGTGCCACTGAAAAAATACACTTAAAATATAATCTGTGTTTCAAACCAGATTTTTCTCAGAAAACTAGTGTCAACATATGTGGTGGCTTGAAGTTATGTACCCCAGGAAAACATATTGTTAATCTTAATCCATTCCTGTGGGTGTGAACCCATTGTAATTAGGACCTTTTGATGAGGTTACTTCAGTTAAGGTGTGGCCCATCTGAATCAGGATGGGTCTTAATCCTATTACAGGAGACCTTATAAAGAAAAGCACAGCAAGAGAAAGCCAAGAGAAGAAGCAAGAAAACAGAAGTCAACGGGACATGGAAAAGAAAGAAGATGCTGCCATGTGCATTGCCATGTGACAGAAAAGCCAAGGACCAAGGATCACTGGAAGCCAGCCCCAGAAAGCCACAGACTTCAGGGAGAAAGCATTGTTTTGCTGACGCCTCAACTTTGGCCTTCTAGCCTCAAAACCATGAGCCAGTAATTCCTGTTGTTTAAGCCAACCCATTGCATGGTATCTGTTTTAGCAGCCAGGAAACTAAAACAGCACCTAAGTCCTTTTTTTATAAAACCACTACCCTCACATGAAAATATTTCCCTTCTTCAGGTCCTCCTCATATATCTATTTCCTCTTTCTACCAAAAGCCCAGGATCCACCTGATTCCTGATACTAGATAAAAGAATTGGAATCCTGCATCCTTACGGGACCAAACCCTATAAATATTGAGACCCCTTCATGATCTGAATCCTTGTTCCTCTTCACTTTAGTCATCTGTTCCTTCACCTGACCTCCCCTCTCATCACTCCATGAGACTATTCTCCTTAGCCCTTGTCAAAATTTGGGGATTTTTTTACCAATCTCTGCCTTGCCCTCCAAACAGTAATTCCCATGAAGGCAGGGTCTGCTTCTTATGGCTCATTATTATATTTCCCATACCTGATACCATGCCGGGAACATGGTAGGGACTCACCAACATTTACAAAATAATTCATAAATGAATGAGTGAATTGAAAAGCATGGATAATAATAGCACCTACCTTATAGAGTTATTTATGGATTAAAGGAGATGAATGTAAAAGTGCTTGGCACAGTGCCTGAGATATGTTTGTGATAAATGTAGATTATTATTTTACAGTAAGAATAATAACAATGTTATATTTCTGGGACAGAGTCCAATTTAAAGCTCAGTAAAGAATAATGGGAGTCCTAATTTCTTCCCACCTGTACAAGAAGCCACTGCAGAGATTCTGATATAACCTGGCTGCTGGCCCAAAATGCCCAGGCAGGTGACACATGGAATAAACGTGTGACATTTTATATCAAAATCAAGAACAAGAATGCCCAAAGACAGTGCAGATGGCAGCAGTAAAGGAGATGTGTCTGGGCAATAGCTAAGAAGGTTGACCACCTGGAAGAATACCCAGAGATGACCTTGAAGAGCATCTGGCATTCAGGACCACATCAGTGGTCCAACAACAAGCTAAGTTTAACCAGAACACAAATGAGATATTTAAATAGGGTAGGCAGCACCTCCTCAATGACATTACACCTTTACAGAAAATACCAGCTCAACACCAAATAGTGCAGAGGTTAAGAATCTAGATTGATACAAAGAAGAAAAATTGTAAAGCCTCTTGATTCAAGAACTTTCAAAAGGAGTTGTTCTCGGACTTACATGGGCATTATAATGACCAAAAAAGCTGAAGACTATGACTTCACCGATCCCAACTCTGTGAAGTCAGTAGGTTTGTCCTGGGACTCCTGCTCCTTATGACCCAACAAGTTCCTCAGATCCTTATTATATAGGCCAAATTTAAGAATTACCTTAATAAGTACTTCCAGAAGCTTCAGCTAAGTACTCAAATATCCAAGGTGAAGACCTCTAGACTAGAATATGTTCACTGTGTCTAAAGAACCTATTAGTTTCTTCATTGAATTTGAATGCCTGTTATAATGTTTATAACACTTAAGGTTAAATGTGAATGTGGAATAATTACTTCAACAGAAAAATTGCTCATAATAAGAAATTTTCTTAAATTAGATCAGATTTATTCATTTAATATGTGTTTTCTATTCAATTTTGTTATAAATACAGGAAAATTTATAAATAACATTTGGACAAATTTGAAAAATGCTTAAAAATAATTAGTGGTATTTCCAGTTTGAAATCTAAAGTATAATGTATACCTGAATTCTTTGTTGAATGTTAACTCCTTAAATTGATAGTTATAAAATTATACATAATTAGATCTTCAAATCTATTTTGAAAAAAGAGTGAGGAGAAGGTGGAAGAGGAAGGACTGAAACAAAGACATACCTTGTGCACACATTCAAATTCAAGTGATTGGCATCATCTTCATTATCTTTTACAGCAACATTTAAATCAAAGCCTTCTTGGTTTTGGAGAGACCTTCGTCTTCTAGAAGACCCTGAATTTTTCACATTATAATTAACACTGAGCTGCAATAAATAACAATAAATTAGCAATAGAGTATTAGCAATAAATTGCCATCATTATGTATTCTAAATATTAGGTAATGATCCTCTGAGATAGATTTGGAAATAATCTTCAAACTAGGAAAAAATAGGCTAAGGATCCTCTGAGATAATTAGATTTGGAAATAATCTTCAAACTAGGAAAAAATAGGCTAAGGAAAGTATCATTATTAAAAATATTATAAAAGTTTATAAACAATGATTTTTAAAATTGAGAAAATTGTTAGGTAATATCCCCAAAACAAGTATCATAAATCACCATGAATGACAGTCATAAAGTGGTGGTGGTTTTTTCCCCAAAGAATGTAAAATATTCCCTTGAGGGAAAAATAAAGTGATTGGCAACTTTCTTGAGAACATCCACTAATTTCTAAGTTCTGCCACCCAACTGGGGTCATTTTTTACAAACTGAAATTTTAGAAATTCTCAGTAAGATAAATCAAAACCAAAACATCTAAGAGCCTTAGTTGAACAGAAACCTGGCCTCTAAAACCAGCTGAGGATTCCTTTCAATCACACAATGTTTTTTCAAAGATGATAAAATAAATAATGGATTTCAAGTCAACAGTCTTTTTCAGCATTTATTCTGTACCCACTAATGTGAAAGGTACTGTGGGGACTCTAGGAGAGTATAAGGGCAAGTTTTTTCTCAAAGGGACTGAAAGATTAGAAGCCTAGGAATGTACTCAAATTTCCTAGGTCAGCTTCATCCCAGGATGAATTAGAATCTATTAAATGTTTTATCGCTTCCAGTTTTTTTGTTTTAATTCCAAGCTACATAAAGTTTACAATGGCTAGGTCAAGTTGCCTTTTCTTTTACTTGTAATTAAAAAAAATAAACCACACCTTTCAGAACTAAAAATCTAGTGTCCTTTGTGGATTTACATACCTTCAAAAATCCTCTAAGCCTTTACCTTTCAACCCTAAGGGTTTCAATCTTTTTATTCTCAGATTCATATAATCCTTCATCTCCTTAGTCATTTCAGTTGTTTCATTCTGGACATTCTCCAAATCTTTCTTAAACCATAATTAAAATCATAGAATATTCCTGGAACAGCTGATTTCATAAAATTGGAGAGCTGATTTCTGTTATTTTCATTATCTCCTTCCAGTGGCATGTTTTTGTCCATTAGAAAGGACTATCATCAACAAACTAGGACTACTAGATTTGTCCCTTGGGCCATAATTAATACCCATCCTATAACCAAGTTTTAAGGTTTATATTTGGCCCACAGTAAAACTCATTCAGAGAACTTCAACACATCTTGTAGATTATTCCCAACAGCTTAGCATTTTATTACTTAAAAAAGGTTAACATTTTTTAATGTTTTCATTCATACTAAACTCTTGGTGGATTTATTTGAAGAGAAAAATTTTTTTAGGAATTTTATTGAGATATATTCGTATACTATACAATCCATCCAAAGTGTACATTCAATGGGTTTTGGTATAATCACAGTTGTGCATTCATCACCACAATCAATGTTAAAGCATTTTCATTATTCCAAAAAGAAGAACTCCCCACCCCTTAGCAGTTACCTTTCAATCCCTGCCACACATATCTGCTATCTAATTCCATCTCTATACATTCATTTATATTTATACTTTATATAATAGAGTCAAACAATATGCAGTACTTTGATTCTGATTTCTGCCACATGATAATTCTCTCTCTCTTTACACTTGATGAAAAACATTAATATATTATTATTCATTACAGTCCATAGTTTGCTTTAAGTGGATTTTAGCTCAGCTTCCAACCTACTATTAACATCTTGTAATATTAATGTACCCTTGTTCTGATTCATTAAAGTTGTTTCATTCTTACAACCCTCCATCCTTTGCCCTCCATCTCCAGAGCACTTATAAAAATATCAACTCCAAGAAATCTCAATACCCATTCCTAGGTGACTAACTTTTTTGCAAATTTTTTCTCCTTTGTGAGAAGTGCCTGTTGCTTCCTACCTTTGTTTTCTGCATTTTGATGCACACATAGGACCATTTACCCCTGAGTCCTTCAAACCTCAAGTGAAAAATCATTTGGTTGCAGTAATTTATCTACACCTGGTTTATCAAGAATTAATTCCAACCAATCTGGTGATTTAAGTATATAAAACTTTTCAACTGTATCTAAAACATTCTGTGTATTTATTATTGAATTTACTGTTTGCATCAAAAGACAGCTTTGGAATGAGAATTTTCCTGTGGTCCTTGTTAGTAAAGAACAAAATAAATAATTCATTCTGTCTCTTTCCAGCCTTTTCATTAAATGCCATTCCTATTAACTGTAATCATTGTTCCTTGATTTTTTTGACTATTTATTGTGTTTTGAGTATCACGCAAAATACCCTTGGCATTATTTGGAAGTTTCTAAATTATACCTGACCATCTGCCCTACTTAGCAAGTGAACCTCTTCTGTAGACTAGAACAATCATTCCAATTTTTTAAAATGTACCTTTTCCTTATAATAGTCATTTCATTTACTTTCTTAATAAATTTTTCAGGGTTTGTCTGGTTTGCTTTTCCCAAACACATAATCATTTTTTATTCTATCAAATATTAGCTTGGATTTCCAATAAGATGACTTTAAGGTCTCCATGATTTTCATGTGTTATTTATTATAATAACCATTCCATTAAGGATTTTTCATACTACTTTGTTGGGGACCTTCACGGTAGCACACATATTATGCACCTTGTCAGCAGTACCGGTGATATGTAACATGGCCGCCAGGGTTGATACAAGAACAGCTTAAGCTATTGTTAGCCTTCTTCAAGGAAGTTAAGAGAGTTCGCGCCAAAAGCGCCCCCTTTCACGCCTAAAGCAACTGCCACCTACCCTAGCAACAGCAACTACCAATCCCAAACCGCCACCCGTCCTTAACAGCCACCAGTCCTCACCCTTTTCCCCCTCAGTATATATACCCTGCCTTTTCAATAAACTTTTGCAGCTTGATCAGAATCCTGTCTTGCTGTCATCTCTCGCGTCTCTTGTTCCATCCCATTCCTGCTCCCCCTCTCTAGGTTCCCGCTGATTGTCCCGCAGGCCGGGACACTACTTCCATTTTATTGTAGCTCTGATTGTATCATAAAAGGTAGATTTCTTTGGGTTTTCTTTTGTAACAGAGCACTGAATATAATTGCTATATTTACTATTATATAAGGGACATTAAAGGAACATTATTTCCTCCCTTCAGATCAGTAATTTGTAATACCACATTGACCTTTATAACCTTAGATGAATCTTAAGAAGTTGTAACTAAAATGTGCACTTGTTTATAAAGTCATAATAGAAACTCCACCAGCATTAAAATTTCTGAGCTATATTTTCACCCAAAAAAAGGTGGGAGTTCCCAACAATTCACATTTTAACCCTCACTTCAAAAAGCAATTAATTACAATGAAAGATACTTCAAATAGATTATCAACCCCAAAGTGATGTGTACTCACTAGATGGTAACATCCCTAATACTTTTTATTAATAGAGTGACTTATTTTGCCTGACATGGAAATATATCATTAAGAATTTTATACAAGTTACCTAAGTTAAAGATTTAGCAATGTTATAAACCAAAAATTATTACAAAAATCATTTTTAGCTAAACAAAGATAAACAGTATTACATACCTGACAAATAGCAAATCCAAAACCACTTGCGGAAATATTAACAGCAATAGGCTGTTCCACAGTAAGCTGAATAAAGGGGAAAACAAAAAATGAATGAGGCTATCCTTCCAAGTAACACAAGAAGTCAGTGTTATCACATTCAAAGTGTAAGCAATCTGTGGAAATGGCTAAGAGCTTCATGCTCTTACTTCATTTATGAAGTAAAAAAAACTATGGGTCATTGGGAAGCAGGTGTAGCTCAGTGGTTGAGCATCTGCTTCCCATGTATGAGGTCCTAGGTTCAATCCCCAGTACCTCCTAAAAAACAAACAAAAAAAGCTATAGGCCTTCACCCAATCCATCCATCTGCCCTGTGGGACCTAAACCTCCTCTCAATCAGAAACAGAGTGGGCTTCATCATCCCCAAATCCTCAAGATTGGGGAATGAACAATGGACTAAAGTAGACATTATTATTCTATTATAGATTTATTATTTTTATAGCAATGGAAGAATGTTTATCATTGATATAAAGACAGTGGCCATCAGAGGTTCTGAGGGGAGGGAGAAGGAAGAATAGGTGTAACATGGAGGCATTTTCAGGACATTGGAATTGTCCTGCATGACATTGCAATGATGGATACAGGCCATTATATATTTTGTCATAACATAAAAAATTGTGCAGGAACAAGTGTAAACTATAGTCCATGGTTAGTAGTAATGCTTCAATGTTCATCAATTGTAACAAATGTACCACACTAATGAAGGATGTTGTTAATGTGGGAAAGTGTGGGAGGGGGAAAGGTGGGGCATATGGGAATCCCCTATATTTCTATGCAACATTTATTTAATGTAAATAAAACTTCTTTAAAAAAAAAGAAAAAGGAAAAGAAAAAGCTATGGGTCAACAAGGTGAATGAAGTGAAAGCAGAGGAAGTTCACATTCTCCAGGCACCCTAACATCATCCCTTTGGGCGCACATTAGTACTACTGATAGGTCTGCCCTGCTGTAGGGGTTGAGAAGTATGAAAGACAATAAACAAGTCACCTCTCTCCCTTCACCTCCCTTAGGACCTTAATGCTCTGGCCTTCCTGGAAACACACTGGCACTTCATCACCTCCACCTAACTTTCTTCCTTCTTGCCCTTTCCCATCACCACTGTCCTTCAGTGTCCAGTCTTGAAGTCATCACCTTTGTCTACTACCCTCAACTTCCCACAAGGTTAATCAGGAGAACAAAGTTAGGGACTAGCATATTCCTTTATTCCATTTTCAGGTAAGAATTCTACTACTGGTTTTACTCAGTTGGGGAAGTGTGATATGGCTGAAAAGAACATGGCTTTTGAAATCATGCATGCAAATCCCAGCTCTACTGTTACTAGAAACATGATCTTGAGCAAGTTGTTCAACCTCTTTGAGCCTTAGTTTCATCATATTTACAACAGGGATAAAAGTACCTACTTCCTAGTGTTGGTTTATGAAGTAAATAAAGTAACACATGCAAAAGGAATCTAGCAAAATGCCTGCAAGGAATAGAAACTCAATGGATATTAATTCCTTTCCAATCTGACCATGCCTATTTTTTCTCCTTTTCTACCAATCTTTGCAAAATTCCCATCCATTCCACCCTTCTCCACCTCAGCAAATTCAACAAAGGAATTTTACCCTTTCCTCACTATCTCTCTGAAAGGCCCTGGGAACAAGTCTTTGTTGAAGTAAATATAATGGAGTAAGGCAGTATTCCAGCATAAAGAATCATTTACACAGCATTCTAAATAACCACCCCTTGTCCAAAACCTGCATTATCTACCTCTGCCGTCTGAAGGAGAAGGCGGTTCTGTGTGTCAATTAGAAACCTTACAGGACTCAGTGAATTAGGCCCCATCACTGTCACTTGGACATTTGTCCTTTCTATGTTCGTAAGGGCCGCAAATTCAGAGAGAGCTTTCAAGGCCACAATGGTGTCCTGTTGAGGAAAGAAAAATGTTTGCACATATAAATATATATCAAGGTCTCCAAAGTATAAATTTACTATGTTTAGGACACCTCCTATATATTCATCCATCTTCTTTGGGAATGGAATTCTCCCTTACTTAATTCTGAATCTCTTTGGCCTAGCAGATAGGAAAGGCTCAGGAAATGTTTGCTGAATTGAACTGAGATCTGCTCTTATATCAGTTACCACAACAGATGGAAAACGGCTAATTCCTTCTATATATCACATATGAAGTTCATATCAATGATGAGAAAAAATTAAAATTAATGACTTAAACCTTTGACTTTTTAAACTTTTTTAAACTTTTTAAACTGCCAAATAATTTTATGAAAACATAAGAAGCAACCATATACTTTCTAAAAACCACATATCCCCCCCTGCAAGAAATGTATGTGTGTGTATATATAGATATATATAGGGTTAAAAAAAAAAGAAAACTATCATCCTTCACCTGGGTAGATGCAAAACCTCCCAAGCTATTTCTTTGCCTGCTTAGCCACCTCATGATAGGGATTCCCTCAGAAATGCGAAATTGCAGGAAGTGTGAGAGGAGCGCATAGGCTGCTACTTCAATATCCAGTGAGCTTGGCTGCCAAGATTCAGAAAGTTTGGACACTGATGACACCCAGAATTGCATACCATCTGCAAGTGAAAAAAAATAACATTCTGATTAATTATAGAAAAATCACATTTTATACCACTAAATATTCCTACACTGGGCCAAGTTCCACTTGACTAGCATAAATACATATTCATTCATATATGTATATATTTACTTGAGGCAAGTACATTCATTTGCAGTCATACATAAAAACATGTACATATATGTTACTTTTCAAACTATTACAACTAATAGGTTTTCATTCTTTTCCTATATTTAAGGATGTTTGGATGAAAATATTTTTCCCAGGAGAAATTCTGTAAGTTTGGCTCAAGACTAAAACAGCTATAAATAAAAGTAAGAAAAATCGTACCATATTCCTGAAGATAATAAACATATCTTATCTGACCAGGCCATCCTGAAAGTATTTTAGCACTGGAAAGAGTATATTGGAAAGGACCCTGTTCTGGGAATCTGTCATTAACCAGCTCTAATATGCTGGAAACCTCTCCCTTTTTCATTATCTGAAGTTTGGTGTTATAAGTTCAAAATCCAAGCCCCAAAGGAAAAAGCTGGATGAGGGACCCCAGCCAACTCTACTTTCCTACAGATATTCCTGCTCTAGGCCCTGGAGGACCATCCTATTTGGTGCCCCTGCAGCCTCTTTAAATACTACTATTCAGATGATAATTACACAATTACACGTAAGTGGAATGTAAAATAACTACCACTTCACCAAGCAGAGAAGAAGAAGAAATGTTAAGGACTACTTCAGCCTCTACACAATAATCTTTTAGTCCTTCGGACTGGAATAGGTGATAAGGGTTCCACCTAAGTTACTGTTAATAATAATACAATACTTTAATGCAGCCTCTGAGCACTTTCTGCAGTTATGTCTTCTTGAATTATGAGAACTCTGAATCAGTGGGTATCACCTAAAATTGTTTCTGTCCACTCACCCATCTCTCTCACACACACAGACACACAAAGGGATCCCTGAATTCAAAGAGCCCATTTGGGCAGTAATGACGGCTGTACTTTTTGTCCTAGATAGCCCAAAATGAGTCCCCTCTCCAAAAAAAGAGAAAAAGAAGATGGAAAGAAGGAAAGAGGGAAGGAGGGAGGGAGGAAGGAAGAAAGGAAGGGAGGGAGGGAGGGAGGAAGGAGAAAAAGAAAAAAGAAAAGTACAAACAAAATTATACACACAACCCATTTACTAATAAGCATTTTTTGGTATTGGATTTCTTTTAATTAGCATTTTAGCTCATATTTTTGAGCACTTGCTAAGTGGCAGGCACTGTACATTATTTCATTTAATCCCCACAGCAACCCTAAAATAAGTGCTATTCACACCTTACAATAGAGAAAACTGAAGATCATCAAGATAAGTAGCAAAGCCAGAGTTTGAAACCAAATCTCTCCAAATCCCAAAGTCTTAACCACCACTGAAGGCCTCCAAACCAGAAATGCTATCAGGGAACTAAGGAGGTAACTGACACAGGCAGAACATATCTAACAGAAAGATATACCCAAGCCACGAAAATCTCTAAAAAACACTTGGGGAGAACAGAAGCAGCATGGCCATGCCAGGCCCACCATGATCTCATTCCACGTTTCATTTTTCATCTCATTCAGAGGATGCAAATTTAATCAACTTCATTCCTGGCTTATAAATTTTTCTCACATAATTTATATATTTCATGATGAATAACATAGTCTAACAACTTCAAATGGATCCCCATCACTCCACACATTACCTTCTTGTTCTGATCTCCGAGTCAGCATATTCAATGCTTCCTTTGCTTTAGAATTCCCCACAGATGACAGTGCATAAGTTATAAGAGCTAGAGTATAATTATCTGGAATTCCTCTATTGAATTCAGACTCCAAAAAGTTGATAGAATCTTGCACATCAATATTAGACTGGGAGAAAGAAAAATATATATTGTACCATTCAAAATAACCTATTACCACATATTTTAACAAAAAGTACTTTGAAACGTTAATTCAAAAAATAATATCAGTGTCTGTTAAACACCTGGCCTATGCAATAGGAATCAACAACATGATCATTAACATAAAGATTTGCCATGCATTTTGAAAACAATACTGCTTATCAGATTTCAACAGTAAATAGGCCCCATTCCTTGCAGGAATGAGAAGTGGAGCAGTGTTTCTCCAACTGGGTATCACAAACTCAGATGACAGCAGAAAATGTAGCTTGAGAAAGAAATTTATCATATTTGATATTGGGTGTTGAAGCTGTAAATTCAGGGAACATGCCTAATACTGGGCTAGAAAATAGCAGTTACTTAATAAAGAGAACAACTGCTTTGTATCATGTGAAATGTAGGCGGCAGTAATCAGAGAAGGCATCAATCACTATGACAGCTCTGAAGCAAAATTAAGCTTATTAGTATAACTTTACATGCACACACATTCTTAGCCAGGCATCCATGCTCATTAAAAGTGCTTTTCAGAGTGAGGGTATACTTTACTTTAAATTAGCATAGTAATTGTTCCATGGTATTTTAGAAATAAGAAAAATAAAAAAATCTAACAAGCTAGACTTGCAAGAAAATATTCCCAAATTCTAAAGCATTTTCCTTCTCCTAAAAAATTAAACTTTTCCAGTGATAAAATATGTAATGATTCATCTTACCAATAGCAAGTACAACAGCATTCATACCAGAAAACATTTTCAGTATTTTCTTATCTACTCTGAAAGAGTAGGTTAATATTTTTATTCTCTGTCTTTAGAATGTGGCTACAAATTCAAAACAAAAAGGTGCCCAAATTCAGATTTGAATGTGGGGTAAAACCTCAAAAAATATGTGTCTTACAGTCACATATTTGACCCATCAAGGCCTATCTATCTTCCTTGCAATTTTTCACCCATCATTTATAAAATTAAAGATTAAATACCTGATACTTTTTATATCCCAGGAGAGAAGTCACAATATAGGCTGTCAGTGTTACTGGGCTTTTATTGCCACCTTGGAGCTCACTATGGATCACTCTTCCTGGCTCCCAAAATTCACCATTGGATTTCTGACGTCCTTTGAGCCAAGTATATGTTCTGTGTAAAACGTTCTCATCAATATCTATGTAAGGATCTGCTTCAAGGAAACATCGCAGAACAAAAGCTGATAACCTTGGAGAAAGGGGGAAAAGTACATAAAATACACTTTATAAAGTCCTCTAAATAACATTGAGCAAGCAAAAAAAAAAAACAAAACCAACAACAATTTATTTTCCTTCAGAAGATTCACCAAAAAGAGAATCACTGAAGAAGGTACAAAGGGAAGAAACACGGCAAAAAGACCATGTGAATGGCCACCTCAGCCTAGCAGGCAGCCTGGGTTACATACTGACTGAGGCCATGAAATTCCAGCTGGACTCACAAAATATCAGACTTTGAAAAGAACTTAGTAATCATCTAATCTAGCCTCCTTATTTGACATTTTATAGATTGAGAATTTGATACTCTGAGATAGTTAAACACATTGTCCAGGGTTACTCATCTTTACTGTAGTAGGTATTTATCAAAGATAATCTAATTACACACTTCTCTCATATCCAAAGCCATGGATGAAATATATATAGTTCAAAATCAAACTGTATTATCAAGGGTGAGGGGTGGGGAGTAGATATTTTCTCTCCTATAGGATAAGAGTGAGCAAACTTCATCCTGCCAGCCAAATCTGCCTGGCCAAATTCTGGCCTTGGGGACAAAAAAGAACAAAGCCTGTTTTTGCATGGTCCTCTCCCCACTACCTAAAAATATTTTCAAAGAAGAAAGAGAGAGAGAGAGAGAGAAAGAGAGAGAGAGAGAAAGGAAGAAAGAGGGGGAGAGGAAAGAAGGAAGGGAGGGAGGGAGAGAGGGAGGGAAAGAGGGAGGAAGGGAGGGAAAAAAAGGGAGAGGGAGGAAGGAAGAGGGGGAGGGAGGGAAGGAAAGAGAGGGGGAGGGAGGGAAGGAAGAAGGGGGAGGGATGGAGGGAGGGAGGGAAGGAGGGATGAAAGAGAGAGAAGAGAGGAAGGGAGAGAAGAAATATGGGAGGGAGGAAGGAAGAAGAAGGAAGGGGAGGGAGGGGAAGAAAGGGAGGGGAGAAAAGAATATGCAATAGACACTCTCTGTCACCAGCAAAGCTTGAAATATTTACTATCTGGTCCTTAATAGAAAAGGTTTGCTGACTCCTGTTATACAACACTAAATACTGGGGTACAAGAACATCAAGTAGAAACTGGAGCTTACTGTTGACTAAGATGGCAGCATAAGACACACCAGGGTGCCATCTACCCCAAAGAATCTTTGAACAACTAGCAAAAACTGTCAGAGCCATCTTTTTCAAAACTCTGGTAAACACTTACAGTGTTTCAGTATCTGGGATAGCGCAAATCAAGAAAATGCAGCTTTACAAAGGGTAGGAGAAGCTCCTGGCACCCTTGCTCACACTTCCCCCAACATCTCCTGAATAGTGTAGAGCTGGCCTGCGCTCTCTTTGTGGATCCCTGGCTCTGTTCTAGAGGCAGCAGAGTAGCCTCCATAAGTTTATGATATATGTCAGTCTAATCTATCAGGTGGCAGCCTAAAAGATTGAACCAGGATATTCATCGCTGGCTCACACTTCCAGAACTGCCTTATGGGCAGGAGCAGCTTGCGGACAGCTAAAGCAGTGTAAGAAAGAATTTAGTCAAACTGGCCTGGGGCAAAGTATTTCTACCTATAAGACATATAACAGAGCACCTGGGGTGGGGGTGGGGAGAGAAAATCTATTTCACAGGAAGTACAGGGGACATTCAGATTCCTGAAAACTTGTGCCACAGTGCACACAAACCCAGGACAAGATGCAGGCTCAAAGAAAATGGAGAGGACCTTACACTTCACTTTAGCATCATGCTGAGCTTCTTGAAAGAAAGGGTAGGATAAACTCCATAGGAGAGTACCAACTAAAGCAGAGCCAAAGTGCAAAGACTGTAAAAGGTGTTTTTTGCATTGGTTTGTTGGTTTTTCTAAGCTCCTGCCACTCAAGGAAATCTCTGTCATATTACTTGCTGGATACAAGCTTAAGGAACAGGCAGTTCAGGAGCTAAATATCATAATTAAAATATTAAAATGTACAATATGCAAAAAAAGATTACAAGACAAAGAAACATGATATGATGGTTCATCCAGAGGAATAAGATAAAACTTCAAAAACCCCTCATTAAGAACACCAGATGTTGGACATAACAGACAAACACTTTATGCTGAAAGAGAAAAAGGAAAACAGGGAGAAGGAGCTAAAGGATATCAGGAAAATAACTGAAAGAACAATATGAGAATCTCAATAAAAAGAGATTTTTAAAAGGAACCAATTCTCATTAGAATTGAAGACAATAATAACTTAAATGAAAAATTTCCTAGAGAATTTCAACAGCAGATTGGAGCTAGCAGAAGATGAATCAGGAACTCAAACACAATTCAACTGAAATGATTCAGGCTGAGGAGAAGAAAGAAAAAAGAATGAAAAAAGTGAACAGAGCCTACAAGACTAGTGGGACACCATCAAGAGTACCAATATATGCATTATGGGAGTCCCAGCAAGAGAAGAAAAAGCAAAGGGGGCAGAAGAAAAAGCCAAAGATATAATGGCAGAAAATTACCTGAATTTAATAAAAGACATGAATGTACACATTCAAGAAGACCAATGAAACCCAAACAGGAGAAACCTGAAGAGAACCACACCCAGACACATAGTAGTCAAACTGTCAAATGGCAAAGACAAGAAGAGAATTCTGAAAGCTTCAAGAGAAAAGCAATGAGCTAGGTACAAGGGAATCCCAATAAGATTAAGAGCAAGTTCTCATCAGAAACCATGGAGGTAAGAAGTCAGTGGGACAAAATATTTAAAGTGCTGGAAAAAAAGTTGACAACCAAGAATTTTATATCTGGCAAGACTAGCTGTCAAAAATGAGGGAAAGATTAAGACAGTCACGGATAAACAAAAGCTGAGGGAGTTCATTATCACTAGACCTGCCCTACAGGAAATGCTAAAGAGAATACTTCAAACTGAAAGAAAAAGGCACTAGACAGTGGATCAAAGTAGCATAAAGAAATAAAGACCTCTGGTAAAGGCAACTATGAGAGTAATTATAAATGCCAGTACTATTGTATTATATTATTTGATATGTAACTCCACTTTTTACTTCTTACAAAATCTATAATGCAAATGCATAAAAATTAAAGATCAATCTATGGTTTTAGACAGACAATACATAAAGATATAATTTTAACAAGTACAACAAAAAGGTGGGGGGACAGAGCAGTATAGGAATGATGTGTGTGTATGCTATTGAAGTTAAGTTGGTAACAAATCAAACATGATTATTATAGATTTAGGATGTTAAATTTAAGTCTGTTGTAACCACAAAGAAAATATATGAAAAAAATACACAGAAGAAAATGAGAAAGGACTCAAAATAATGTACTACAAAGAAAATCAACTAAATATAAAGTAGGCATTGGCAGATAACATGAGAGACAAAAAAAGGTATCAGACTTACAAAGACCAATTAGCAAAATGGCAGAAGAAATTCCTACATTACCAATTGTTACTTTAAATGTGAATGGAGGGAAACGGATGTGGCTCAAGTGACTGGGCTCCTGTCTACCATATAGGAGGTTCAGAGTTCGATTCCAGGGGCCTCCTGGTGAAAGGTAAGCTGGCTCGTGCAGCGAGCTGGCCCATGCAGCGAGGTGGCCCAAGAGGAGAGCTGATCCATGCGGAGTGCTGGCCCATGCGGAATGCTGGCCCATGCAGGAGTGCTGGCTGGCACAGAGTGCCGGCCCGTGCAGAGTGCTGGCCCACTCGGAGAGCTGGCAGAGCAAGATGATGTAACAAAAAAAGACACAGAGGATAAACTATAAGAGAGACAGCAGACCAGAGAGCGGAGGTGGCACAAGAGATTGAGCGCCTCTCTTCCACTCTGGAAGGTCCTACGATCAGTATCCGGTGCCACCTAAAGAGAATACAAGCAGACACAGAAGAACACACGAAGAGCACAAAAACAATGGAGGGGGGAGGGAGGGGGATAAATAAACAAATAAATCTTTTTTTAAAAAATGTGAATGGATCAAACACTCCAGTCAAAAGACATATTGGCAAAATGAATTTTTTTTAAAAAAGCATGACTCAAATATATGCTATTTAAAAGATACTTACCTTAAATTCAAAGACACAAGTAGGTTGAAGTGAAAGGATGGAAAAAAATATATACCATGCAAACAGTAACCAAAAGAGAGTTGAGGTAGCTACACTAATATCAGGTAAAATAGTCTTTAAGTCAAAAACTGTTACAAGGGATGAAGAAAGTCACTATACACTGATAAAGGGGTCAATTCAAAAGCAGATATAATGACTATAAAAAATATGCCCTTAATATATGAAGCAAATATTGACAGATTTAAAGGGAGAAATACATGATTCTACATTAATAGTAGAAGACTTAAATATACCACTTTCAATAATGGATAGGATAGAATATCTGGACAAAAAGTCAATAAAGAAATAGAATACCTGAATGATACTGTAGACAAATTAACCTAACACGCATATATAAAACACTTCATCCAACAACAGCAAAATATGCCTTCTTCTCTATTGCACATGCATTATTCTCTACAAAACAAGTCACAATAAATTTTAAAATATTGAAATAATACAATGTATCTAATCTGACCACAAAAGAATGAATCCAGAAGTCAATAATAGAGAAATGGAAAAATCTCAAATATGTGGAAATTAAACAACATGCTCTTAAACAACCTATGAGTTGAAAAAATCACAAGGGAAATTTGGAAATACCTTGATGGTAATGAAAACAAAAACACAACATACCAAAATTTATAGGAAGTTGCAAAGGGAATACTGAGAGGGAAATTTATACCTCTAAATTTTTACATTAAAAAAGAAGAAAGATTTCAAATCACAGACCTAACCTCACAACTGGAAGATCTAGAAAAAGAAGAGGAAACTAAACACAAAGTGAGAAGGAATGAAAAAAACAAGATTAGAGCAGAGATAAATGAAATAGAGAATTTAAAAACTGTAGAAAGACTCAACAAAACAACCAAAATTTGGTTCTTTGAAAAGATCAATAAAATGAACAAAGCTTAAGCTAGAGCAACAAAAGAAAAGAAAAAGAAAATGGACACAAATAGCTAAAATAAAAAATAAAACGGGGGTATTTTACTACCAACCCAACAGAAATAAAAATAAGTATAAAAGGATACCATAAACAACTGTATGTGAACAAATAGATAAGCTACATGAAATGGACAAATTCCTAGAAACACACCAAGTACCTACAATGTCTCAAGAAGAAATAGAAGATCTCAACAGACCAATCAAAAGTAAAGAGATTGAATTATTCATTAAAAACCTCCAACAAAGAACAACTCAGGACTAGATGGATTCATTGGTGAATTTTATCAAACATTCCAAGAAGAATTAATAGCAATCCTGCTCAATCTTCCAAAGATTGAAGAGGAGGGAACACTTTCTAAGGTAGTCTATAAGGCCACCATCACCCTAAAATCAATGTTAAATAAAGATTCCACAAGAAAAGAAAATTACAGACCAATATTCCTTATATATATAGATGCAAAAATCCTCAATAAAATACTAGTAAACTGAATCCCAAATCACATGAAAAGAATCACACACCAAGATCAAATGGGATTTATCCCAGGTATGCAAGGGTGGTTCAACACATAAGAAAATCAATCAATGTAATACACCACATTAACAGAATGAAGGGAAAAACTGACATATAAAAGGCATTTGACAAAATCCAGCATCCTTTCTTAATAAAAACACTTAGAAAAATAGGAATAGAAGGAAACTTCCTCAACATGATAAAGGACATATATGAAAAGCCCTCAGCTAATATCCTGCTTAATGGTGAAAGACTGAAAGCTTTCCCTCTAAGATCAGGAACAAGAGAAGGATGCCCACTGTCACCACTGTTATTGAACACTTTACTAGAAGTTCTTGCTAAAGAAATCAGGCAATAAAAAGATATAAAAGGCATCCATATTGGAAAGGAAGAAATTAAACTTTTTCTATTTGCAGCGGGCATAGTAGTATATAGAGAAAATCCTGAAAAATCCACAAGAAAGCTACTATAACTAATAAACAAATTGAGAAAAGTGGTGGGGTACTTCACTTCAATTTTTCTTGTTTTTATTTCTTTCTCTCTTTCCTTTTTTCTGTTTTCTTTTGTTATTTTTTTCTTTCTCTCTTTTCTTTTTTCCTTTCCCCTCTTCTCATCATTCCAGCCTTTTAATTCATTCTACAAATTTTTCTCTATTCTATTTCTTGTTTCATTCTTTCTACTCCACTTTTCTATCTTATTCCTCTATATTTCTTACTCGTGTTAATTATTCAATTTCCTAGGTCTTGTATGGTTCCTCTCCTACCTCTTACTATTATTACTATTATTCTTTTTCTCTTCCTATCTCTTTCCTTTTCTCTAGTCCTAATTTTTTTTCCAAGGGAATATAGACAACAGCAAGGAAATCAAATAAGAGGAATGAAGTGTCAAAGCAAAACCTCACTGCACTCAAAAACAACAATATAAAACCATAGAGAGAGAAGCTAATCAACTGAAAAAACCCATCAACATAAACTGATGCCTAGACACCAACAAAAAATTACAAGCCATACTAAGAAACAGGAAAACATGGCCCAATCCAGTGAACAAACTAAAAACAAAGAGGAGATGCAAAACATGGAACAACTAATCAGAGATATCCAAACAAATACCATGAATCAACTTAATGAAGTGAAAGAAGAGATTAAGGATATTAAGAAGACACTGGGAGAACATACTGAAAAAATGGTAAAGATACATAAAAAGATAATGGATATAATAGTGATGGCACTTTCCAAGAAATCAAAAATATACTGGAAGCACATAACAGCAGATTTGAACAGGCAGAGGAAAGAATCAGTGATGTGGAAGACAATATATCTGAAATTAAACAGATAGTAGAACGGATAGATAAAAAGATAAGAAAAAATCCAGCAGGGACTTAGGGATTTGAATGATAACAGCAAACATGCAAACATACACATTATAGGCATCCCAGAGGGAGAAGAGAAGAGAAAGGGGACAGAAAGAGTGTTGGAAGAAATAATGGCTGAAAACTTCCCAACCCTACTGAGGGAGAAGGATGTACATGTCCATGAAGCGCAGTGTACCCCAAACAGTATAAATCCTAACAGGCCTACTCCAAGACACATACTTGTCAAATTGTCCAATGCTCAAGAAAAAGAGAGAATACTGAAAACAGCAAGAGAAAAGAGAATCATCACATACAAGGGAAGCTTGATAAGACTAAGTGCTGATTTCTCATCTGAAACCATGAAGGTAAGAAGGCAGTGGTATAACATAGTTAAGGTGCTAAAGAAAAAAAACTTCAAGCCAACAATTCTCTATCCAGCAAAGCTGGCATTCAAAAATGAGGGAGAGTTCAAAATATTCACAGATAAACAGAAATTAAGAGAGTGTATCAGTAAGAAACCTGTCCTTCAAGAAATAATGAAGGGAGTTCTGCAGGTCAAAAGCAAAAACAGAAGAGAGAGTTGGAGGAGAATGTAAGAACAACTAAAAAGATAAAAAGAGAAATAAAACAACATATAGCATACACAAGCCCAAAGAAAATATGGCTAATGTAAGTAATTCCTTGACAGTAATAACATTAAATGTTAAAGTATTAAAATCACCAGTCAAGAGACATAGATTGGCAGAATGGATAAGGAAATATGACCCATCTATATCCTGTCTATAAGAAACCCACCTTAGAGCCAGGGATACAAGGAGGTGGAAAATGAATTGCTGGAAAACAATTTTACAAGCAAACAATAACCAAAAAAGAGTGGGAGTAACTATACTAATATCGGACAAAACAGACTTTAAATGCAAAACTATTGTAAGAGACAAAGAA
>JAQZBX010015486.1:0-37489 GCA_029593785.1 Cabassous unicinctus | reverse complement strand
TTAAAAGTACATGCTAAAAAGAAAAAAAAAAGTGCATGCTAAGAGACTCAAACACACATTTTCACACCCATGTTCATAGCAGCATTTTTCACAATTGCCAAAAGATGGAAGCAACCCAAGTGTCCATCAACCAATGAATAGATAAACAAATTGTAATATATATATACACACAATGGGATGTTATTCATCCATAAATAGAAATGAATTCTAATACTTGCGACAACCTAGATGAACCTTGAAGACCTCATACTGAGTGAAATAAGCCAGACATAAAAGGACAAATATTGTATGATCTCACTGATATGAAGTAACTAGAAAAAGCAAATTCATAGAGTCAGAAACTAGAATATAGATTACCAGGGGTCAGGGATGGAGGTGGGGGGAATGAGAAGGTAATACTTAAATTGTACAGAGTTTCTATCTGGGTGGTAGAAAAGTTTTGGTAATGGATGGTGGTGGTGATAGTGTTAATATTGTGATTGTAATTAACAGCATTGAATTATACATTTGAATGTGGTTAAAAGGGGAAATTTTAGATTGTATATATGTTACTAGAATAAAAAAAGTTTTTTTAACTCAGGACTACAACACAGCAGAGAACCCTAATGGACTATAGTTAATAGTACAATTTTAATATTCTTTCATCAGTTGTAACAAATGTACCACACTAATGCAAGGTGTTAATAATGGGCGGCTATATGGGAACTTTGTGTTTTCTACATGATTTTTCTGTATTCCTATAATTTCTGTAATTTTTTTAAAAGTGCATGATTAAAGCTTTTCTTTTTATCATTAAGAATGTGTAATCAAAAACAGCTTAGAGACCACTGCATTATGCTAATGTTGACTTCAAATTTTTTATTTTTTTCCTGACCCTTAAAAGACCATTCTGAGCTTCTGTTTCAATACTTTTCTGGTATTTCCCAACTCTAGTACAGACAGAAACTAGAGATATGACCTTGAGGAAACTGGAGGAAGTAGAAAGTACTATTTCCAGGGCTGGGGTTAACTTTAGGGTACTCAGGTTAAAAGGAAAAAGTAAGGCTATGTGTAGCTCCAAATGGTGACTGAAATGCTGGATTTGGGGATTCCAGTATTGGTTAAGAATGCAGATTTTGAAATTTCTCTACCTGGGTTAGAATCTTGGCTCCACCTTGATGTGTTTTGGGGCAAATTACTTAGTCATCTATAAAATATGTCTATCTCATATGACTGTTGTGAGAATTAAGAGATAATATGTAAAAAGGACTCGGCACAGATATTGTATACAGTAAGTGCCCAATAAATGTTGACTATCAATCTACTAGAAACAATAGTGACTATATTACCAAAAGGATAGGTAAGCCATTTTTTAACTTGCTTCTAGACCCTCAACCAGCCTGAACTGGTCCTCATGATGATGAGTGAAAGTGGCCCTTTAGCATGCATGTGAGGTGCACGCAGGGTCCTGAGGGTAAGCAGGCTGGTGCAGTGAGGGGTGCTGCCAGGGAAGCCCAGAGCTAGTCATCAGATCTTCAGGGGGAGGCAGGACCTACGACAACTGCCCCAAAATAGCCGCAAACCTTTGCTAGCCTAGAAGTTAAAAAAAAAGTGGGAGGCAGGAGGAAAAATGAGGGAATTGAAGTCAGAATTGAACTGAAATGCTATGGTTGTTTCCTCAGCAAACTATAACTAATCTTTAAGCACAAGGGGGAAAAGGGAAGAAAGAACAATAAATCCATGTGTTTCTTATCCTGTCGCCTATTTATAGTCCTTATAAAGCTTGCAAGACAAATGATGGAATTCTGAATCAGATTATTTAAAATAGGTCATCTTAGTAAGCACACATTAGGTTTTTTTCCTTTTACAAGAGCTAGATTTTATTTGATATAAGATATCTCATGTGAGATACTTGGTTACTATTGTGAAGTTATTCTTTCTAAAACTTTCTGGTCTTATGTTGCATTTTCTCCCATGTCCATGATGCTTTTTAAAAATTGGTTCATTTGAAAATTTTTTTAAAAAAATACACACTAATAGTAGTAAATGGTACTTTGTAGAAAGCAGAAGAAAATATTATGGAGTCATCCTTTTTAAATACAGAACTAGATTTCTTTTGATTACTAAACTACTACGTTTATGGGAATACTTGCAAAATTAATCATTCATGTAAGTCTACTTTAAGTCTTGACTGGCCTACACAGTTATATAAAAAGTATATTAAGAGGGCTCCGGCGCTGTTTCCCCGACTGGGCTGGACTAAACCGGGCCGGGCAGGTGGGATGAGGAGAAGCAGTGGAGCAAGGAGCAGAAATGCTGGAGGCAGTGGTGGCTCCCCTGGAATTGGGGGATGTGGGAGAGGCGATGGCAGCAGGGGTGGAGGCAGCTCTGTGGACCCAGGGGAACTGCTGGCTAACAGAACACTCAGGAGAGACGGTGATGGGGCTGCCGCTGCCACCCCTCACCTCCAAGCCGAGCCGGGATGGAGACGGCGGCCCTGAGCTCCCTGGTCTGAGGGGAAGACAAGCTCTGACTCAGCCGGACCCCAGGCGCTGGGAAGCGGTAGCTGAGGAGCAGCCCAGGGTTCTGCTCCAGGAGGCAATGCAGCAGGCCGTTCTCTGGGGCAGCTGCCAGGGACCCACAATTAAGAGGTGATTTTATGCAATGGCTTCAAGCCACAGTTCTTCACCAATGCCTCAAGTTAGCGCAGTGAGGTTTTCTTTAAAAAAGAGGTAGCTCTAACAAAACATATTCGACCTGTACAAAACAATTCGACCTGTCCCAAGGAACCCACAGGTGATTCATATGGTTTATGTGTTGCTCCATCTCTAGTTATAGAGCAACATAAATGGATCATAATATTATTCCAAAGTAAATTTCCCAGCAGCATTAAATGATCCTCAATTAGCAAAAAAAGAATCTAACTTCTTTACAAAAACATGGGAATTGGACTTTGTGGACACTTAAGTCATACCTTTCTTTATTCTCCCACAGATCAGCAAGAAACATTTTACAGTATAGAAACAAAAAATCTCTCAGATTAATGAGAAATGCAAGAATATTTGCCCTCCCAAAGATACCTTGACAGGACTCTCTTACATACTCATGATAAATCCAGGACTGATCTGGATTTTTATGAAACCAGATTTTGCCCTAGCTTTTAATTCAGTCTCACCATGGTCTTATTTAATACTGCTGGTGAAAAAGGAAATGGTGATGTGGCTTCCTCAAAGTTGCTTCAAGAAAAGCTGAGCCATTATCTGAATACTGTGTAAGTAAACATTGCTTACCATCTCTCTCCACATTCAGAAGCATTTTTTCATGCAATGACCTCTCAACACGAGTCATAGGACTACTCAAGAAAACTAAAAATACTTCAAGATAAAATTGTACAGATTGTTAAAGTAATGAGTGAAGGAACACTGCACATTTTAAGATTGGCACTTACAGAAATAATTGTGCTAAGTGTACAATAAACTGAAGTTAATGGCCACTCTATACCACTCCGCTGACAATGCAGGAACAGGTAATTGTTATCTACTTATGAATTTGCTGGAGCATTGGACTTAATAGCAACAATACAAGAGATTCTACAGCAGGAACTTCAGGGTGTTAGTTTCTAGCATTTGGGATCACAGCTTTGTGAATCAGAAAAACTGATAGATAAAACAGTTGCAGAATTTTCTATTTATTCTCATAGTGACTTAAAAAAAAAACCACTGGAAGATGACTGTCAAATTTTAGAAGAGGAAAGACTAGTATCTCTTGTATTTAGACTTTTAAAACAAAGAAAACTCAATTTTTTAGAAATCTATGGTGAATAAATTATTATTACTGCAAAGAATATCATTAAACAATATGTGATTAATAAAGTTTCACAAATAGAAGAAACATGTTGCAAAGCTTACAGATGAGGTGAGAATGGTGAATATTTTCCAGTGGTTTGATCTGTTAAAGGACATTTTCTCTACAATTTTCCTAAAAGAGTTAAGGCAACATTAAATACCATTCATAGTGTTGTTCCCTCAATTCCAGACAAAAGTGAAAGTACCTGAAAATTGGAGATTTCACAACAGAAGAATGCTGCAGAAGACAATTCACTGGACACAGAAGTTGCTTATTTAATCCATGAAGGCATGTTTATAAGTGATACATTCAGTGAGGGTGAATTAACACCTATAACAGTCGACACTACCTCTCAAAGAAATGCATCTCCAAATATGAGCCCTGCAGCAGTGATTCGGTATCTGAACTGGAATGTACTATGATTCTTCATCAAGCAAAGAGCAGACATCGTCATCTGTTACTCCAGGAGGATATTATGGTCAGTGAGGACATGAAATTAATTGACATAGAGCTAGGAAAACTGACAAATAGTATCCAGGAGTTTTTGTAAAGTGCCTCAGATATATGCCATGATGGAGCCATCAAAATTCTAATGTCAAGAGCAAAGGATGGTTTTCCTGAGAAGCTAAATTCTATAGAACTCATAATATTCTAGAGTCATGGAAACATTCATTTTAGACACACAGATCTATGGAAGAAAAAGCATGTCATTACTTGGAGCACTTCAGAGCCAAACTAATAAATTTGTAAATAGATATCACAAAGAGAGAAAAACCAAGCTCAGCCTCCTCTTAAACAATGAGCTCTGGAAGCAAGCTGTTGTTCCGACAGAATTTCAAGATCTTACTGATTCTGTATCAGATGTAAAAATTACTTTACCTGAAAAAAAAATCAGGGGTCACAAAAGAAGGGAAACCAGCTGAAATTCTCATTGTTGAGAGACAGCAGTATGCTGTTGGAACTGTATTGCTGTTAACAATTATCCTTAATATTGACAATGTGTGGGTAGCATCCCATCTGTTACTACTGATATGCTCACTCTTCTCTCAGATTTATTGAAATACTTCAGTTCAAGAAGTTGACAGTTCTTAGAGCTGGTGCATTGCAAGTTGTTGGACTAAAAATAATAACTACAAAAAATCTGGCTCGCTCTTCATACTGTCTGCAGCTAACTGTGCACTACATTCCTGTGTTACGGGCTCATTTTGAAGTGTGACTGCAGCCTAAGCAATATAGCATGCTTAGGCATTTTGATCATATCACAAAGGACTACCATGATCATATAGCCAATATATCAGTGAAGCTTGTAGCAATAATGGATATTTGACAAGCTGTTTTTAAGTATGAGGTGAAAGCTCCTATTCCTTCTGTCTGCTTCAGGAATATTTTTAAGCATATGGCAAAAATGCGTGAAGCTATATTTGGTCTCCTTCCAGAAGAACAAACACAGATGTTGTTTTTAAAGAATACAAGTTACAAACTCCACTTGAAAAGGCAGTTATCTCACTTAAAGCTTTGTGATAAATGCTGGAGGACCTCAAAATGGGTTGGTCACAGCAGATGTAGCTTTTTACACTGGAAATCTTCAAGCCTTAAAAGGCCTTAAAGATTTGGACTTAAACATGGCTGAGATTTGGGAACAGAAGTAATGGCGGGAGAGGTGATTGGAAAAGTAAGTAGTTCATCTGACCATGCAAGATACGTGTTTATGAAGAAAATCTGGATGCCTGTGATTCAAGAACTGAACCTGGAACCCAAAGAGAACTGGGGTAGGGTAAGAAGGAAATTAAAGTATCAGTATTGGGAAACTAGATTCAGTGGGATCTACAAGGAATGCCATTTTTGTGCATACTTCAATGAGGAATAACTGATCAGTTGCCTATAACATTTTTCATTATCTCTGGAAACATTCAGGTTTCTTTGGACGAAATTAAAAAGAACACCTAGCTGTAACACAGCTGTAATTGACTAAATAAATATAAACTATATTTTTTAAAATGCTTTGCATTTCTTCCAGTGCAGTGAAATTCATGTTGTTCCACTTTATTAATGATAGCACAGTTTAAAATATTAAAAATCTTAGTCAATCTCTGTAGAAAGTTTTCTCTATGAAAGTAAAGATGTTTGAAATATTATTTTTTTTACAGATCTTTCTATAAGAAAAAGATATTGGCATTTATTTGTGCAACTAATAATTTAAATACTATAAAGAAGTGGCATTCCAAAGGCTGCAGTAAAATAGCTGTATTTTCATAAAAGTATGAAGGGTTTTTTTCCCTGCCTTTTTATTTCTAGCAGAGGTAAGATTATGTATTCATATAATCAACTTTCTTATGAGTTCTCATTTTAATATTTAGATAACATATAAAGAATGGCCCCCTTGGGTTCTTGTTTTTAAGTTACTTTTGATGTGTATTGAACAAAGACCAGAGAGAAACAGAACTTTTAAAATATAGACTGCTGTGTTGGAGCCAGAAATATATATAAGGTAATGAGTTTAGTTGTTTAAAGACTGTTTGTAATACCTACCTTCAAAATTAGAATCAGCAGCACTCACAAATGAAAATGCCTGAGCCTCAACTCACATCAAGAATCCTGCCTACCCTGCCAGAGTGCCTAACCTGGTGGTGATTATGTACAATGAAATGGTTTTATTTTGTGCTCTTCAGTTTCCTAAAAGGAAAGCCTGTTTTCTTTACTTTATCATTATAGAGGTAGGTCATTGGTTCTTAAACTAAAATAAAGCTATAAAAAATTTTTTTTTAAAAATTAAATTAGACACAGAGAGCAGACAGCGAGCACAAACAACAAGGGGGGTTAAATAAATGTAAATTTTTTTTTAACAAAGTAAATTAGGAGGGACCTACAGCTGAGTCCGTGTAATTTTTTAAATCCCTATGATATATATTTATGCCTTCAGAATTGGGATAACAATTTATCAGAGTAATTCTGAGACAAGTTTATACAGATGTACATTCATATCCATTTTAAAAATGAAAGAAAACAAATCAAACAAATTTATTTGAAGTTATTTTACTAATTAGTACCTTCTCACAAATACTCCCCCAGAAGACACCTTTTTCTTCACTCGCCTCTTCTCTTTGCTTGATTCACAAGAAGAGTCATCATCCTACAACAAAGGAAGAGAGCCAAATAAAATTTCTCTGTTAGCATATATTTTCATCTTTCTACATTACCTGTTCCAAAAATAAAAATAAAAAATAACCCTGATAATATTTTAACTGTGAATTAAAATTTCTTTTAGGAGTGTGTGTAAACTTCGAAATCTGAAGTACCAGTGCATAATATGGTTCTGAATCATAAGAATGGGAGGCAGCTTGAGATATCATTAAATCCTCTCCCTACCTAATGTCCCCAAAAGATAACACCTTATTATTTCTGCTCCTGTTCTTTTATTTTTTTATTTTTTCATTTTTTTTTTTTAGGAGGTACTGGGGATTGAATCCAGGACCTCCTACATGTCCCAAATGAGAGTTTTTTCATTTGTTTGTTTGTTTTTATGAGATACCAGGGATCAAACCTGGGAACTCATACATGGCAAGCAGGCACTCAATCACTTGAGCTACACCCGCTTCCTTCTGCTTCAATTTTTATACTAATATTTGACAACATATTGTTACCTGGAATGCAGAAAAGTTAGTATGGCAACCTCTGGAATCTTTGCAAGCCCCACAGTTCTAGGAATCCCATGCCCTGGCTCCTCCATTCCCTTCTCTGTGTTCCCACAACACACCATCCATCCCTCTATTGCTCTTGACTCAGTTTCTACTTTGCTCCTCACCCCTGCCCACTGCCTCTAAATATTTCTCATTCATCATGATATTCCCAGAGCCCAGCACAAAATTATTACTTAATAAATGCTATGGAAAGGAGCAAGGGAGGACTAGGAACAAAAGGGATGCTCATTAGCTATTAACCATCTCTGAAGAATTCTTCCAGTCAGAAATGTCCTACACCCAATTAGGCAGGACACGCTGGAAACGAGGTCTCTAAGAACACCACAAGGCACGTGGCCATGGAGACAGCTCATGGCTGGTGTTAGTATTCTCCATGGTGATCTGCCCACACCTTTGCTCTAATAAGCTCCGTCAATAGTGTGAGAATAGGGGAGTAAGCTGCTATCAACCCAACACTTTGCTGCCCCTCCTCCCCAGATGCAAACTCAAGAAAGGAATAGATGGAGAAATTGCTGCCGCTCTCTCATAGTGGTCAGACACTGGTGAGCAGAGTGATACAGATGGTTTCTCGCCTTCAAGCATATCAGCTAGTCTGATAATTACCAAACCTTTTATTGGGCACTTAGCATATTGCAAGGACTGTACTTCATACTTTACATACATATATCTCCTTTAATATAACAAGGTGAGGTAGGCAGTATTACCGGCATTTTATATATGAGAGAACAAAAGTTAAAGAGGTTAAATAACTTCCCCAAGGTCACAAAACTAAAAATGACAGGATTCAAATTCAGATCATGTGTGAAACCAAAGTTCATGTTCTCAAAACCACTCCTCAATCCTGTCTTCCAGCAAAAAATATGCTCACTCAGTTCCTACAGCTGTACTATATACTGTATATACTGCACTATATACAGTAAATATACAAAGAGGAATTAGATCTGGTTCCCACTCAGCAGTCTGCAGTGAAATAGCAGATATAAAAGAAAGTGCCTCAAAAGGACGAAGACTGTATGAATGCATTACTATGAACTAATATATTGTGTAACATTGTATGATTCCATTTATATAAAATGTAAATATAAATCAATTTATAAAGAAAAAAAGAAGTAATTGTGCACAAATAGCCATAAATAGGGGCTATGCTAACTCCTAGGAGGTTTAGAGGATTTCAAATATTCTAGAAATAATTGTTACATGCCAAAGCGTCTACTAACATCAAATATGTAGCTTGTTCTATCAAACCAAGCCTTACCACACAACTGACTGAAAAGAAAATACGTGCTTGGCACTTGACAGGCCTCCAGCAAGTGCTGGCTGAAGGTTCTAGACTTCTCAAATCCCGTAAGTTTCTGTATTTGGGGAACATATTCACAAACATTACTAATTTTGCTAAGTCTTTCATCATAAAGTATAGCCAGAAATACATTTCTAATATGTTTTCTCCTAAATTCAGGAAAAAAGTATATGAGGAGATACCAAATATATGAGTCATGATGCACAGCCACCAAAAGCAGTTCTAAAAGTAAATGCAACCTATTAGACAACAATCCCTGTGTGATAATACATATATTTTAAATATAACCAGTGTTCTTTTTTGCTCTGAAAAAATGTAACAGATTTTTGAGGAGATTAATATGGAACTGTTGACAGGTTATATATAAAGTATTCCTTGGGTATATGGAATTCTTGTTTTAAAAAAATTCCACACAGTCTGTGAAGTTCTGTACAGCATGTGAAGCTAACAGGTGATAAACTCCTACCTTCTGGAGAATCTACAATTGCTTACTAGAACAGACTCTTCGTAACAAACAATTAAAAAGAAGTAAGAAAGGGAGGAGGAAAAAAAATAAAAGAAATCCCAAACTTTTAGAATTCTCTTAGGCTAAGAGCTGGGCCTGGCTAAGCTCACTTAAACCCTCAAATTGCTCCAAGGGCCAATGTAAGAGCACATAGGCTAAGAGGTCAGGGGATACAGAGAAACTCAGGGAAGAACCTGTCAAAGTCCAACCCAGTTCCAAACCCTTGTAGGTAGAAAACAAGGATAAATTGAACACGGAAGGTAATCGTGGAATATTACCATCTCCAGGTCAGCCATCCTAGATTAGCAAACATGGCCCAAAGCTTTAGATGGATGGCTTCCTGAAAGACAGCTGTTCCAGAGATGGAAGCTATGAGGAAGACCATACTGCATATGGTATCCCTGGAGACAGGCATCTCTGCCAAAGCTATTTCGGTGCCATCTAGTTTAATTCTTTTTCTGTATGAAAAAAATATTTTCATTTAAGTATACTGTACATATAGAAAAGCACAAAGAAAAAAAAGCATTGAACATTACCAGGATCTCAGAAGCCTTCCTTTGCCTCCTTCCCAACTTGATCAGTTAAAGAGCTGAGCAATAACTTTAAGTACCTAAGTGTGAGTGTAACTCATTTGCTGGCCAAGCCTGGCAAAGCTGTTGGAGTGAATACTTGATTCTTTTTTTTTTTTTTTTTTTAATGTTAAAGACTTTTGCATGGACTTGTATTCTTACTTTAATAACATCTCCTCAGGAATGCTTTGTGTCTGTTCAACCTCCTGTTTAGTTTGGTTGGGTGTCTAGTCCTCTTTAACCACTTAACCCCATATGAGGCTTTGTAAAATAGGAACACGTGCTCTACCTCCATCTCGAGACTGTCTTGGGACATTGAGACCAAGTCTCAAAACTGTTTCTAAATGTTAAGGCCTTATTTTTTTATTACATTGGAGTTATGGCATGTGTGCAAACTTTAAAAATAAATGCATAAATCATTTTTTTTTAATGATTAATTTTACCTATTTTTAGAATGCACAGAATCACAGTATGTACATACTGAAAACTTGGTAACTCTTGATGGCAAATGTTATCTTTAAGATTAGTTAGCTGATCTCATAGAACTTAACAGTTTTGGTACTGTGGGTAAAAGTAAGTGCCCAATCAAACAATAACATTTATGATCAGATGCTCTCAAAGTGGCACAAAGTACTTTGGTGAAAGGAGGACAGATCAGATGTGGCCAGGAACATTAGAAAAAGTGCAACAAATGATATGGCTCCCAAAGAATTTTGAAAGGCGGAGTTGATAGAGAGCCTTCAAGATATATTGGCAATATGAGCAAAGGTTTGGTGATGGGAAAGTGTAGGATATTGTAGCCGTTGGGCAGTTTGATGTAATTATGAATTCCAAAAATAGATATTGGATCATTAGTAAACTGGTCTGCTAATCTGGGCATGATTAAGTAATGATTAGGGCATTAACTGGGCCACGTCAGTAGGGTGTTGAGCCCTACCCCTTGGTGGGTGGGGAATCAAAGATAAAAGACACAGCAAATGACAGCGTTGAAGCAGTTTTGATGGAGTTCTGGTGAGGAAGGAGAGAAGGCCCCGGGATAGAGACGAGCCGTTCACCTGAGAGTTCACAGCTGGCCTTGTGGAGAGAAGCAAAGCCTAGAGAGCCTCATAGTCTACAGCTGACCTTGTGGAGGAAACAGAGGAGCTAAGCCCAGAGAGAAATGGAGCCCCGGGAAGAGAGGAACCCAAGAAGCCTGAACCCTGGCAAACATCGGCAGTTGCCTTGCTCCAACACATAGCAACAGACTTTGGTGAGGGAAGAAACTTATGCTTTAAAGCCCAGTAACTGTAAGCTCCTACCCCAAATAAATACCCTTTATAAAGACCAACCGATTTCTGGTATTTTGCATCAGCACCCCTTTGGCTGACTAATACAGATATGTTCAGAAAAGATATGTGTTGTAGAACTGAAAAAAATAAGGGAAGTAATTTTGGTTAAGACTAAATGCCAAACTAAGGAATAGGTATTTCATCCAGCAGGCAAGGAAGATTTTCAGTCTAAGGAGTGACAAGATGGAAGCCACATTTTCAGAAAGCCAAGATGGCTGCAATGAGTCAAATGGATTTGGACAGGGAGGGACTGAACTAGATATAGAAGTCTTATCACAATAATTCAGACAGGAAGATACAGAAACCTGAATGAAGGCAGTGACAAGAGTAGAGAGTATGTTCAAATTTATGTAACGGATTCTACTTTCTATATGGCCAGAGGAGAAATGACTTTAAGATTTCAAGATTAGGTAACTGAGAAAATAATGATGACATTAATATAAATACAGAGATCAGGGGAAAAATCTGATCTTGAGAGGACAATGTTGGGGTTGGTTTTAGACATTTTAAAATTAGGTATGGGGACAGATGTAGCTTAGTGTTTGAGCACCTGCTTCCCATGTACGAGGTCCCGGTTCATTCCTCAGCACATCCTAAAAAAAAAAAAAAAGCTACCATTAAGAGTTTCAGATGGAAATGTCTAGCTGGCAGTGAGAAATACAAGTTTGGAGCACTGGTGGGGACATAGTGATAAAGTATGGATTTGATAGTCATTTACAGAAGTATTAGAGAAATACACTTTGGAAGCAGAGATTCTGAGTCCATGCTTCACACAAGCTGTGTGATCTAACAAGACAGTCAACTTCTTTGAGCCTCAGCTTCCTCATCTGTAACATGGGGATTAAAAATATATCATTCTGTAAACCCACAACTTTAATAAAGAAAAAATATATGTATATTATTTCTGCCTCTTCAGTGTTCCTGTAGGTTCAGATGAAATAATATTTGAGAAATCACCATAAAAACAGATGCTGTTATTATCAAAAATATCTAAGTGCTTTATTTATGTCAAACTATGCTAAGAATTTGTTTTCTGAATAAAAGTTATACTAGATTCTTTGGGGAGGAAAAAGTCTTAAAGGTACAGTTGTATACAGTTACAGGTTCTGACCAGAAGGTAGCAGTAAAAAGATATAGTCAGAGCTTTTTGATGAATCCTTTCATATAAATGAGTGTTGAATGAAAAGTTTATTTATATTTTATATATAAATAAATTATATATATATGTCCAAAGTAAACTCTAAGTTGAGCTGCACAGGGTTTTACACATTTATTTATCCACTGACTAAATCTATTCATCTCTAACATAGAAAATGAAAAGGAAGGAAGGAAAAAGGAGAGAAGGATATGAGGAAGGGAGAAAATAGTGCTATGAATACTAGTATATAGTGTGTACCCTCTGTGTGCCAGTAACTGCACTCAGGATCTCTAAACAATATTTCATTTAACATTAATACAATTCCATGAGGTAGGTTTTACCTCTCATTTTAAAGACAAGGAAATTAAGATTCCAAGAAGCTTTTGTGTAAGAGAAGATAAGCAGTGCCGAGGGTTTCAGCTGCCATGAGAGGATGGTGATATTTGCTCATTTGCAATAATTGAGTATAACTTAAAACACAACTGCACAGATTGATGGTCCCAGAGTACAAGGCCCTTGAGTCAACTCTTCTGAAAACCTGCCCATTGTTGGTAGAGGGTAAGGTCTCAGGGTGGCTGGGCTGTGGAGTATGGAGACAGAACAGCTGAGAACAGATGTTTCTGAGAAAGAAAAGAGAAATTTTAAGTAGCTAAAAAGCAAAGAATTTCTAGGGAGACAATTTGGAATGGCTCAAAAGAAGGTGTACAGCTTAGGTGACTCCCAAAAGACTGTCCCATTTAGGCAGCAAAGAAGAGCAATATATATTTCTACCTTCAGGAGATCGTGGGAGTTGGCAGCGTCCCTGCCACAAGGTGGGGTGGTAAGAGATTTGGAGTGTAATGCTGGAGTTGGTAGATGGTGTTGTCCTGACTACACAGCCTGGCCTCTCTTAAACTAAAGTTTCCCCAGGAAGCTAAAGGGGCCACAAGAAGAATGTTACAAAAATGAAAAGAATGGATTCATTACTATAATTCATCATATCCCTTTAAAAAATCAAACTCTGTGGGAAGCAGATGTGGCTCAAGCAGCTAGGCGCCCACCTACCACATTGGAGGTCCTGGGTTCGGTTCCTGGCACCTCTTAAAGAAGACGAGCAAGACAGGGAGCTGATGTGATGCGCTGGTGCAGCAAGCTGATGCAATGAGGAGACACAATGAGAGACACAACAAGCAGGGAGCGGATGTGGCTCAAGCGACTGGGCGCCTCCCTCTCACATGGGAGGTTCTGGGTTTGGTTCCCAGTGCCTCCTAAAAAGAAGTCAAGCAGACACAAAGAACACAGAAAAAACAGACACCAGACAGCAAGCACAAACAATGGTGGGGGGGGGAGGGAGAGAGGAAGAGAAGGAGGGAAGAAGGAAGGAATCTATCTTTAAAAAAAAAAAATCAAACACTGGCAAGATACCAAAACTCAGAGAAAATGAGCAAGTGTTTGGATATGTATAGGCATAGAAATATGTTTGTATATGAAGAGAATTTTGTCTAGTATTATACATACCAAACTGTTAACAATACATCCTATGGAGAATGGAACTTGGTATGAGGAAGAACATCTGCCTTTTTAACATTTTACAACAAGCACATATATTATTTTAATATTTTAAGTGGGGAAACGGATGTGGCTCAAACGACTGAGCTCCCACCTACCACATGGGAGGTCCTGGGTTCAGTTCCCAGTGCCACCTAAAGAAGACAAGCAAGACAGCAAGCTGACATGATAGGCTGCACGGCAAGCTGATGCAACAAGATGGTACAACAAAGAGACACAGGAGGAAAACACAATGAGAGACACAACAAAGAAGGGAACAGAAGTGGCTCAAGCAATTGGATGCCTCCCTCCCACGTGGGAGGTCCCGGGTTCAGTTACAGTGCCTCGTAAAAAGAAGACAAGCACACAATGAACAGACACAGCAAGTGCAAAAACAACAAGGCGGGAGAGAAATAAAGTAAATACTTAAAAAATATATTTTAAGTGTTTTTTTAAAGAGGTTAATGAATAGTTTGTGTAAAATAAAAAGGGAGGCTAAGGAGTTTGCCTTTGATATAATAGGTAACAGGGGGCCAATGAATGTTTTTGAGCAAAATATGAAATAATTCTAAGAAGATCGGTCCGGCATCAGGATGCAGGAGATGAGAGACTGGAGTCACAGGGCATAACAGAAGTTTTTGTTATGGATCAGACTTGAGGTGATATGGACCTGAACAGAATTAATTCATCTATGATGCCTGAAGGAAAAAACTTCCCTATGGAAGGAAACCAAATGAAACTTCCCGGAACCCCTGTTCTTTGTACCTGTTTCTCCTGGTTTCTTTTTAGCTTCCTTCAACCCCATTTTACTTTTTGTCACACTAAGCATTTTTTGTATTCCAGAGTTAGATCTGAATTACAGATTCCTAATTCCAGCAGGGAATGGGAAAAAAGCCAAAGCTATTGGGAAACAGATGTGGCCCAAGCGACTGGGCTCCTGTCTACCATAAAGGAGGTCCAGGGTTTGATTCCTGGGGCCTCCTGGTGAAAGGTAAGCTGGCCCGCACAGAGAGCTGGCACAGCAAGATGATGCAACAAAAAGAGACACAGAGGAAAGACAATAAGAGATGCAGCAGACCAGAGAGCTGAGGTGGTGCAAGAGATTGAGCGCCTCTCTCCCACTCTGGAAGGTCCCAGGATCAGTTCCCGGTGCTGCCTAAAGAGAAGACAAGCAGACACAGAAGAACACACAGAGAACAGACAGTGAGCACAAAACACTTAACCTCTCTGATCCTTGAATTCCTCATATGTTAAATGGGGGCAGAGCAAATGGCAAGGAAATGTGAAAGAAAACTCTGTAGAGGTAAATTACTACCCAAGTGTTAGTTATTATTACTCTATAATCCAAGCAAAGGATGCTATGACAACTTCTACTCTTTCTACATTCTTACTCTTTCTACTCTCTTAAAAACTGTTCTTTAAAGAAACTGAAGCTATCTGAAATGGATTCCATGAAAAGTCCTTTTATTGATCATTTAGAATATTAAAATATACATACTTCTAGCTGTTTTTATAATTCTTATTGATTACTCCGCTTATAAAAAATACTTTCTCCTTATAAGGCACAACTAACAACGATAACAATTACTGTACACCTACTATGAACCAGGACTGTTCTAGCCCTGGTTGGAACATACATGCTTTCTCTTAATTCTAGCAACTCTAGAAAGTATAAATTATTCTTATCCCCAGTTTGCAACTGAAGCACAAAAAGGGTTAAATGACATGCCCAACCCACAGAGTTGTAGCCAGGATTCAAATAGTCCAGTCCACAGCTTCTACTCTTAGCTACTCTTCTAACAAAGATATCTCAACAAAGATAAATATATTAAGGACACGAACCATAGCCACCAAGGCAGGGACCTGAATTTTCTGCAGTGTCTCCCTGAGTTGATCCACCTCTGCTCGATAGTCATCCAGTTGACATTCTAATTTTTCTCTACGTAGTCGCTCATACTCCAGCTGGCCCTGCAGCTCTTTGATGGTCCTGTCAAAAAAAAAAAAAAATTTTTTTTTCAATTTCCCTCCAATGTTAAATAACAATTATTTTTGGTAATACTGAGAAGACTCCATGCATTGCATTTAAGGCAAATAAAACAGAGAAATCATTTCTTCAACAAATAAGTATTGAGTGTCTACTATAAGCCAGCAACTGGCCGAGGAACTGGGGATGCAGCAGTGAAAAAACCAGACCAAAATCTGCCCTCATGGAGCTGACATTAGTAGTGGAAGAAGACAGAGACAATAAACGAAATAAATAATAAATTAGTATATGGTGTGTTAGCAGTTGAAAAGTGCTAAGGGAGAAAAAAATAAACCAGGAAAGGGAGATATAAAATGTTGTTTAACAATATTCCGTGGCCAGGGAAGGCCTTCATGAGAAGGAGCTTCTGAGCATAGTCCTGAAGATAGAAGAGAGAGAAGCATCTGGGGGGAAAGTGCTCCAGACAGAGGGACTAGCAAGTGCAAAGGCCCAGAGTGCCTGGTGAGGTGGAAGAAAACAAGCGGCTCGTGTGGCTGGAGTAGTTTAGAGAACAAAAGGGGGAGATACCGAAGGCCAGAACAAGGGGGGTTGTTGAAGTCATAGTTAGGACTTTGGCTTTTACTCTGAATGAAACGGGAAACCACTGGAGGCTTGAACAGAGAAACAGCATGATCTGACTTAAGGGTGAACAGGATTACTCTGGATGCTGGGCTGCGAATGGATTGCTGCGCATGGGGCCAGGGTAAGGAGATCCCAACAGGCAGCTGGAGACCTATTAACAGGCTGTTGAAATAATCTAGATAAGAGGTGTTGTGGCTAGAACCAGGATTTGTTTTTTGGGTTTTTGTGGGGTTTTTTTTTCCACCTATGATGAGAGGAAGAGAATTCCCAAGGTGTGCTGAGCTGAGGCCCAGGTCCCAAGAATAACAATCTAAGAGCACAGTGGTAGCTCTGGTACAGAAGTGAATGGGGTAAAGATTGGGGATGAGGAAGAGAGCATCGACTGTGAAAGCCTAGATGTTCAGCAAACAAAGGAAAACCATCCCCAGAACACAGTGATACAACTGTGTTTTCCTGTATCATGAGTTTGATTTAACCAATAATACCACAAAATCAGAAGCACATCCCTCAAACCTATACTTATCTGGTTTTTCTTTACAGTCAGATCTAAGATCAGGAGCTTTGCCCCCCAAAAGTAAATGGCTTAAAATGCTCTCAACACAAAGTAGAGAGCAAATGCTTGAGAGGATTTAAAGTTTACTCAGGGTGCAATTTAGAAGAAATACTGCAGTCTCAGGTGACATGAAGCTACATTGTGGCACAAAGGCTAAATCAATATTTTAAAAATAAAAATATTTCTGTTCAGAAATCACTTTTATCAATAGTATTACCACTTCACAATGATGGACTATTCTGTAACCACCAGAGTTAAAAGTTCTATGAAGGGCTGCTGAAATCTATGATCTTAAATAAGCAGAGACTCAGGCGCACATGCTGGCTCCACCCCGCTTCACTTCTGTGACTTCAGGCAAATTACTTAACCTCTATATTGTCTTGGTTTCTAATCTGTAGAGTGAAAATTATACCTCGAGGAATTGTAAAAATTACATGAGATTTTTTTGTCCGATATGATATAAAATGCAGAACTGTGTGGGAGAGAGTGTGGTCTACAATATAAACTATGGTCCATGCTTAGTGGCAAAGCCCCAAGATGTGTATATACATTGCAGGTGATGTGCCACACTAATGAAAGATGTTTATGTGGGAGGTTGTGAGAGGAGTTGGAGGTGGGGCATATGGGAATCCCTACAATTTTTGTGTTGAATTTATGTAATCTAAGTATCTTTTAAAAAATAATAATAATAAATAAATAAAATTTTAGCAAAAAAAAAAAAATTACATGAGATAATGTCTGTAAGGGGCTTATCTAGGCTCTAAGTGCTCCACCATGAAGCACCTTCCTATTCTCCAAAGGCTCTTAGGATTTTCAGCTAGGCTCTCTGGGCAAAGGCCAATACTAAGAATAGTCTATATCTCAAAATACATTAAACAGAACAGAAGCAGTGGGAAGCTAGCTACCTATTCAATCTGATTTGTGACATACTAAGAGAGTCTCCTGATTTAAAAAAAGAAAAAAAAAAGGTCTGCCTCAACTTTCTAATGTCTCAAATCCCATTTGGAGATAGAGTATCTCTGCTTAAGGCTTTGTCTTCGTTCAAATTCCCAAGGGCCCATGGAAGGCTAACACATTGATCCTTATCAAAGATTTAGACTTTAGTGTGATTTTATTTACCAAACCTCTTATTGAGGGTAAATTCAGAAGGCAGTAGAAGAAAGGGAAACGGGTTTTAAGAGCTTGAGGCAAAGAGACACAACCAAAGAAAAGGGCAGGGAAATTTAAACTACAAGTCTCCTGTCACGTCCTCCTCTGTTTCCTGTCCTCTCTGGCAAGTGGACAAACAGGCAGACAGAAAGGCAGTGGGAGGGAGGAAGCATAGTCATCCTCCATTCCAGCAACCTAATTAAAGGAGGAAAGTGGTGCCAAAGATGCAGACAGCCAGGTTAGGACACAGGAGCTGAAAGGTGAGGGCAGCTACACAACTGCTCACTGCGCCCGGGCCCCAGAGCACTCTCTGGGTGGGGTACCATAGGGAAGGAACACAGGACTGGGTCTCAGGTCTGTGAGGAGGCAGTCCCATCTGATGGGGAGGTTTAGAGATTGTGTCCCCCAGGTTGGGGAGAAGCTCAAAGTAGCTGCGGTCTCAAAAATATTTGAACTCTCTCCATCTGGGGGCTTAGGAGGAAAATGAGATGGAACATAACACCCTTTGACAAGGATGACAGCACAAGCTGCTGGTCAGCAAACCCTCATGTGGCATTTACAGAGGCAATTAGAAACAAACCAAGTTTTGAGGACATTACTTTTCAGATGCAAGCCGTTCTTTCTTCTGCCTTACATCTTCATCTGTTATCCCTCCCAAGTGTTTATAGTTGCTTTCAGCAATTTCCAGGAGGTGTCTCAATTCAACAATTTTCTTATAAGCTCTCACTGCAAGACAGAGTTGAATAGGAATGTGATTTAGACAGCTGAAGGCTCATGTGCTCACAGGGTGCTGGTCCTCAGAAGCTCATTCTTCCTCTAGGGCCAGGGTCTGTGGGTTGGGGTGGGGTGGGGGGGCACATGTACGGAAGGAGAAATACTAGTAACGGAATGGATAGTAGTAATGGAATCATACCTAAATAGGGGATTCTTTCCCTGCTATTAAAGAATGTGTCAGGTTGTTTTAACTGTTACTACTATGAAGAAGAAGATTTAAAGATGACTAACTAGCAGTGTTTTAGGACTAGTGGTAGGTTACAGGACCACATACACCCACAGTATGTCAGGAAATTAGAAAAATTGAAATATGCTTAATTACTTAAAATAAAGCAGATTTAAGCCCCCTAAATTTTGTGATTAGTCACTTTTAATAAGAGGATACTGAGAGAAGGAAGTATGTTGAGAGCTGCTTTTAGCTATTCTCCAAACATCAAAACTATGGTTTTTCCATCCTTTCTGGCAATAGTTTTCAATCTGGGGTGATTTTCTCCCCCACGGGACATTTGTCAATATCTGTAGACATCTTTCTTTGTCACAACTGGGGGAAAGGTGGAAGGATGGGGAGAGATTGTGCTGGTATGTAGAGGCCAGGAATGCTATTAAACATCCCATAATGCACTGGACAGTCCCCACAACAAAGAAATTATCTGGTCCAAAATGTCAATAGGGCAGAGGTTCAGAAACTCTGCTCTACACGGCCAGTTTAGCAAATCACAGCTTCTTCTCCCTCATACTTACCACTCTGATTTATGTAACTATGGGTTAGCACTGCAGTTTCCAAACCAGACTATGCATAGAATCAACTGGGGCACCCACCCCCAACCTACAAATTCACCTATCTGTATATAGTATAAGCTCCTCAGACAATTCCAATGGGCAGACGGTTGTAAATCACCATAACATGTCACATGAGTAATGACTGAAAGAACTGTGGCTATTTTCATTGTATAATTTCTCTAATATTTGAAAGGCTATAATTTGAAAGACCTGTTCTAAGGGGTCCTCAGAAGTAAGAACTAGATGTAATTAGGATTAGCTCCAAGAAGACAGATTTAACTCAAAGGGAAAGCTTTCCAACAAAAGCAGTGAGAGCTACCACGTATTTAGGAGTACATATGCTGTATAAGATACTGCACTATGTACATGTACCTTATATATTTTAATCCTCACAAGAGCCCTGTCAAAGATGGAAGTGGGCCCCAGGGCAATGAGTGCTTTATCACTGAGGGTGATTAAGTGGAGGCTGGATGACATAAGACAGGAATGTTGAGCCAGCAGTCAAACCCCAAATGGTTATATGGTTCTATGATGCCATGGTCCTAAGCAGGATTCCTTTAAAAATGCTCTGAATTGCATGAGGCTCAGTTCCAGGAGGCCTGAGGTAACAAGAAATCCAACCAGTCCCCGATAGGTGATCTACAAAACCTAATATCCCAAGACAGGTCTAGTCCTTTGGTTTTGCCCTTGAATAAAATTTAGAGGGACAATAAAAAGCACATAACTTTAAGTATGGGTTCCTCCCCTTGCTGCAAACATCCCAGCTGGGCACCAGTGAACCTCGTTATATGGCAAGGGTGCTGTGAGCTCATGTCTGTCAAGTACACCACAGTAGGAAAACTGTTCTAAGGATGTCCTTGGTATTTTCTGAAACATCTTTTTATGTTTAATTTGTGAGGAAATCACTGTGAAGAAAAATCTTCACATAGAAAACATATTCCCTACTCCACAGGCTTTCTGTGACTGACGGAGGTGGAAGTGTAAAACACTACAGAAAGGCAAACCACTGTGGTCGCACTCTCCAGGGAAGAGGCTTCCATGCTCTCTGGAGAGTAAGATTCTACCCGGCATTGTTCTGGGAGTGTTAAAAAAATTTTTTTAAAGAAAAAAAACATCTAGACATGAATTAGAAATTTTCCTTAGAGATTATAGTTTTGGTACCACTAGTTTTTCTTGCCAGAGTAACTGAATTACACTCTCCAGAGATCAAGAGGAAGGGAACCGACATTTACTGAGCCTCTACGATGGTCCAGGCACTTTTCATTCTCTAGTTTATTAATTTCATCTCTATAATGACTCTGTGGGGGTGACATTATATTAATACTCTTATTTTATAAATGAGGAAACTAAGGCTCGGAGAGTACCAAGCTAGAAAGTGTTGATGCTCTGATGTCTGAATCCAATGCCCAAACTCTATTCACTTTTCTACAGCTGCCTTTGCTTTAGCAAGGCTCAGTTCAAATAGATCTTTTCTTGTCTTCCTTCTGTGAAAAAGATCCATTGAAAAAAAAGAAAAGAAAAGAAAAAGTTCTTCTCATCCATGCTTCTCAGACCAAGTAACATGGCATGAGAACATTCCTTTCAGGAAGCAATGTATATAGTGACAAGGGCACATCCGAAGGCCTCTGTGTGACTTTGGACAAGTAACTTAGCGCCTCTGGACCTCAGGCTGTTCATCTGTCAAATGAGGATTTTATACTGCATGAGCATTTCCTGAGACAGAAAACATATTACCTACTCCACAGGCTTTCTGTGACTGACTGAGGTGGAATGTAAAATGCTGCAGAAAGGCAAATCACTATTCTTAGGATTTTAAAGAAAAGAAATTCTGACCAGTGAGATCATATGCCAGAGGCCGAACAACCAGCAGAAATTCTACAGAAACTAAAATTTGCTCCAATCACTAGACTTCACTAATAAATATGGTATTATGATAAGCCACTGTCCTGCCGGCTCCTGGATATCCTTTTGTTTCAACCTAATAACGTGTCCCCAGGAAAGGAAAAAAGCACTCCCTGTTTTACTCACTGCAACCATTCAATGAATATAAGTTTGTCCTTTGGTTGGTTATGATAAAGATGAAATCTTTGACATATGTCTCCATAATACAATTAGTACGAAACAAAAAGAACAAAACTACAACATATTCTACGGAACTTCACTAACATATGGTAATTAATCTTGTTATTGTGGGGATTAAAGAGACGATGATCACCACTGTCATAAAACATCAGGCCAGTAAATAAGCAAATCTGGAGAAGTTATTTATCTGTTTGTTCACCAGTATAACCCTAGCACCTAGAGAAGTGCCTGGCACAAAACAGGTGTTCAATAAATATATGTCAAATAAGGGAGGGAGAGAAGAACTGATACAACACAATTTCAGTCACTTCTTTTGGTATTACAATGGGTAGCTACAGGAAGTTTTCTGAAGCCCAGAAAGCATGACTATTTCTGATGCACTGCCATAGCCCTCAGCCTAGCGCTCTGCACACAGAAGGTACTCAAATAAATATAGGTTGGATGAATGGAATACTCACCTTCTCCATTTTGCCTATCTAAATCCTGACCACCCTTTAGGCAAAGCCCAAATTCCAATTCTAAAAAGCGTTCCCTGATACTCTATCCTGAATGAATAGTCCTTTTAAACACTACCTAGTTGCCAAGAATCTAGGAGTCATCCTTGATTACTCTTATTCTCTAACACCTCCTATCTAAATTTATTAGCAAATCCTATTAGCTCTACTTTCTAAATAAATCCCAAATCTGACCATTTCTCACCACCTCCATTATCTCCACCCCTAAAGGGAAATGTTCCAGTATCACCGAGAGTTGCATGCATATACCAGGGACTCTAGCAGCCCAGGAAATCTGTGCAGAGATTGTACAATCTGCATCTGCTCTTGTACAATTCTAATCCAATATCCTTGCCAAATTTAAACTACAGCAGGTACTTCATCTAATCTTATATTGGTAGATGAGTATGTTCTCTTTCCAACCATTCACAATCCACCTAAAATTCTATACTTTCTCCCACCTTCCAGTCTATTCTCTACCAGGTGACTAGAGTGGTAGTTTTTATGACATAAATCAGATCATGTCACTCCCCACCTCAAAGCTCACCAATGGCTTTTCATTTTTATTAATTTCATGTGTCAACTTGGCTAGGTCATGGTGTCCAGCTATTTGGTCAAGCAAGCACTGGCCTGATTGTTACTCTTAGGGTATTTTATAGATAGGTTTGCATCTATAATCAGATAAATTTCATCTAGGGCTAATTGCATCTACAATCAACAATGAGGGGCATCTCCTCATCTAATCAGTTGGAGATCTTAAAGCCAGAACTGAGGATTTCAGAAGCCAGCTTCTCCTGGGAATTTCCAGCTTGCAGCCTGCCCTACAAAATTCAGACTTCCCAATTCTTGTGCTTGCATGAGCCAATTCCTACAATAAATCTCCTAGTATTTACACACACACACACAACTGTTGGTTCTGTTTCTCTGGAAAACCCTGACTAATACGCCATTTCAAATAAATTCTAAAATCCTTATTAGGCCCTAATGATCTGATTAGACCCCTACTTGCTGCTCCAACCTTATCTCTCACCACTTCCTCCTCAATTCTACTACAGCCATGCTGATTAAGTTCAGCTCCGCCTTTACAAATACTGCTCCCTCTGCTTGGAATGTTCTTCTAATCTCTTCATAGGCTCACTCTTTCTCATCATTCAGGTCTCTTCTCAAATACCACCTCCTCAGAGAGGCCTCCTCTAACCATCTTATCTACAGCACCATCTCCATTACTACTTCCTAACCCTGCCTTATTTTCTTTATGTATCCGTTTTTCTTATTACTTCTTACCCTCCCCTTAACCACCACTACCACCAGAATGTAAGTTTCTTGATGGCAGGGCCAAGATTTGGGCGTGTTCACCATTTATCCCAAACTAAAATAGTCTCTGGCACATAGTACCTACTCAATAAATATTTGTTGCCATTATCATCTGTAAAAATCATGATTTGACATCTTTTACATGGTCTCTTTCCCTGTTTCCTAAAGTCTACTTAAATATTTTTTTCCTCATTTAACTTTACCCTCCCTTGAGGGACAGAGACAATATATTATACTTCTTTATATGTTCCACAACCTCTAGTACAAAAATTTGCATGTGATAAGTTCCCCAAAAATATCAAATTATTTTACCTTGCAGACTTGTAATTATCCTTAGAATAATTTCCAATTTTTTTGGTAGAACCGGCTATGGTATTTCTGAAGGGATAAATCACAATACAGGAAGTACACTTACTTCTAGCCTCGGTTTTATCCGACTCACTCTGACATAAATCATCCTTGGCATCAGTGCTTCCTTCAACGCCGTGTCTTATAAAAAACGTCATATCATTTTCATCAATATCATCCTCATCATCTGTATCATATTTCTGCAGCCCCTCTAATAGCTTTATTGCTGCCAAATGGGCAAACCTGTACAAAAGAATCAATACTTTAAAAGATCCACAATATTCTTCAAATTGAAACTGCAATTTGCACGCAACTTAGGGAATTACACTCTGTACGCTCTGCTACCAACCCACCCACCAGTCAAGAAGCAAAATTGTATTTGAAGGTGAGTGACAATTTGAGGTATATCCAGCTCTGTGGGAAGTTAAAACAATCACTGGACACTAAGGACAACTATTCATATAACAGACTGATTCCGTAATTTTTATTAGCAAAGTAAAACTGGGAGAGGAGACACAATATCAAGGAATACCTAATATAGGTTTGCCTCCAAACAGAGCTGAATAGAAAATCCAGAACCACCCTACTTGGTAACCTGTTATTTCCTACATTTTGTTGAACTAATTTCGATTGTAGAACTAATTCTGGTTCCAATTTTATGGTTGGCCCCTTCAATCTTCATCCTTCTTCATCCCAAAGCACTCAGCATGGCTTTGAAACTTAAAGTTTGGCCTTTCTGCCCTCATTTTCTATTCTCTTTCTTCTTTCCCATATCTCTCTGAAGCTTCCAGGAACATACTCTTGGAGTTGTGGTTGTTGTGACTGAAAGTAATTTAGGTATTTTTCTAAGATTTTGCTAATTGAAATGTTTAATACTTTCTCTTAGGACATGGAAATTTACTGACTAAACAAAAACCTTAAATCCTTTTCTTTCACATACTTGCATAACCTCATGCATTACACACACACATCCTTACCTTTCATCAGGCACTACAAATCATTAAAGACATGGTAATTAACACATGGAGGAAGTTGTAAGTTTAATAGAACTCACTACCTCTACTACAGGTTGTAATAGAGTAATAAAGCAAGTATTCATTTATTGAATACTTGAGTTATACCAGATTCAAAATTAACTCTATAATAACACTTCACTCACACCTAGCATTTTGGAGCATGAATGAGAAAGAAATGCAGACCAGAAATTATGGATAACTCTAAATACACCAATGGAATTAAATTACCCATGTGACACTGATGTTAACACAGACATTTAGATCAATGAATAGAACAGAGCCCAGAAATAAACCCAGATATATAAGGACAAGTGATTTTTACAAAGGCAATGTGTTAGAGAAAGGATAGCTTTTTCAACAAATGGTGCTAGAACAATTGGATATATATATGTAAAACACATAAAAATTAACTTAAAGTGGATTATAGGCCTAAATGTAAAAGCTAAAACTATTCAACTTCTAAAATAAAACAGGAGAAAATCTTTAGATTTCTTAGAAATCTTAGCAAAAGCACAACCCTTAAAAGAACAAACTGATCAATTGGACTTTACAATTTTTAAAAAATTAACAGCTCTTCAAAAGATACTGTTAAGAGAATTAAAAAACAAGCCACAGCCTGGTAGAAAATCTTTGCAAAGCATATATCTGAGAAATAACTAGTGTCCAGACTATATGCAGAGCTCTTAAAACTCAGCAACAAGAAAACAACCCAATTTTTAAAAATGGGCAAAAGATCGAGCAATTACTTCACCAAAGAAAATATATACGGGTGGCAAGTAAATACATGAAAAGATGCTCAACCATCATTTGTCATTAGGAAAATGCAAATTAAAGCAATAATGAGATACTACTACACACTTCTTACATTACCAAAATTTCCCAAAAAAACAAAAACCTGACAATACCAAATGCTGGAGAAGATGCAGAGCAACAGGAATTCTCATTCATTACTGGTGGGAATGGAAAATGGTGCAGCCACTTTGGAAAGTGGTTTGGCAGTTTCTTATAAAGTTAAACATATACTTAGCATATGACCTAGCAATCCCCCTCCTAGGCATTTACCCACATGAACTGCAAAACTTATGTTCCCACAATAACCTGAATATTTACAGCAGTTTTAGTCATAGTGGTCAAAAAACAAAAACCATCAAGACATCTTTTAACAGGTGAGTAAATAACCTGTGGTACACTCATACAGCAATAAAAAAAAATTATTGATACACAAAACATGCATGAATCTCAAAATAATTATGCTGAATGAAAGAACCCAGATACAAAAGAGTATATTCCATTATCCCATTTATATAAAAATCTAGAAAATGCAAACTAATCTACAGTGACAGAAAGCAGATTGGTGGCTATTTGGGGAGAGGGCACAGAGGGAGGGAGAGAGATTATAAAGGACACAATGAGATTTTTGGGGATGGTAGATATGTTCACTATGTTGATTGCAGCGATAGGTTCACAGATATAAACATATGTCAAAACTTATCAACTTGTCCTATACAAATATATAGTTTATTCCCTGTCAATTATATCTCAATAAAGCCATTTAAAAAACTAAAAATCAAGTGATCCGAAGGTGATAATGATTCCAGGTGCCTGGTACAACAAAACCACACTCCAAGGCTTCAAAGAAATCCCACAAATAAAATTTTAAGGAACATGAACTCACAAACAAAAATACAAGGCAATTTAATTAATGATCCAGACCCTCCATCCTATCAAGCATACTCCTACTTTAGACTTGAGCGGTTCTGAACCACACACAGTGCCTAAAACACACAAGATGTTATCTCGCAACTCCACCTCCAGGGTCAGCATACCTGTTGCTTCTCAAAATTAAAAAAAGGGGAAGCAGATGTGGCTCAAGCAGCTGGGCACCTGCTTACCACATAGGAGGTGCCTCCTAAAGAAGACGAGCAAGGCAGAAAGCAGACACAATGGGAGGGCGCGGCGAGCTGATGCAACAAAGAGACACAATGAGGAAACACAATGAGAGACACAACAAGCAGGGAACGGAGGTGGCTCAAGTGATTGGGCACCTCTCTCCCACATAGGAGGTCTGGGTTCAGTTTCCAGTGCCTCCTAAAAAAGAAGACAAACAGAGAGCAGACAGCAAGCACAAACAGTGGGGGTGGGGGGGATAAATAAATTAAATATATCTTTTTTAAAATTTTAAATAAAGTCTTCCCTGACCTCTATTAAATTCTGTTCCCGTGTAGTTTCTTTTCATAACCCTCATCATCATCTGTAATAATAATTCTATTCCCAACTTTCAAATAGGACAGTTTGGGGGAATTTTTTCTCCTCTGTTCTGACTGTATCTTATATATACCATATATACATGCATAATAATTGTGTGTGCATATTTGTTCTCTCCACAAGACTATAAACTCTTTGAAAGCAGGGACTGTTTTTCACCTTTGTAATCTTAACACTTATCACAGTACCTCGAACATAATAGGAATAGGAATTTGAAGAAAAGAAATAAGCAAAATGGATGGACTAAATATTCCTTGAGGACCTGACCTGAATGAGATGATGGTGTTCAATAATAGGTGCTAACTTTAATTCAGATGTAAATACCAAAAAATGTTTAAAAACCCATGTGATTTTTTTTTTTTTTAAGGAGGCACTGGGGATTGAACCCAGGTTCTCATTCATGGGAAGTACTCAAACACTGAGCTACATCCCCTCCCTCTTTTTTTTTTTTTTTTTAATATTCATGTTGATGATTCCTTTCCATCATACACTTCTCAACAGGGATACTAAAGCATTTGGGTGTGATTATTCTTCATTGTGCAGCACTATTCTGAGCAAAGAATGTGGATCTGACCCCACTAAATGTTACTGATGGTCTCCAGTCACTGAGACAACGCCCCCACACACGCACATTTTCATGTGTTCCCACCCTGGGTTGGGAATCACTGCTGTAGAGAAAAGAGCTAGTATACTGACTGTGGCAGTTTGGTTTTGTTTCTGAATTCCAAAAGTAGATACTGGATTATGTTTGTAAGCTGGTACGTACCTGGGCATGATAAAATTATGATTAGGGCTTTGATTGGGCCACGTCAGTAGGACATTGAGTCCCCACCCCCTTGGTGGGCAGTGACTCACAGATAAAACTACATGGCAGAGTTGAGTTAGTTGGGTTTCTGATGCAGAGTTTTGATCCTGGAGCCCAGGAAATAAACACACAGAGAAGCAGATACGTGAGGAAGGAGAGAAGTCTCCATTAAACACAGACAGAGGTCTTGGGAAGAGAGACAGTGCTGTTCGCCTGATATTCTACAGCTGGCCTTGTGGAGAGAGAGCACAGCAGCTGAGCTCAGAGATAAACGGAGCCCCAGGAAGAGAGGAACCCAAGAAGCCTGAACTCCTAGCAGACGTTCATAGGCATCTTGCCCCAACACGTGGCAATAGACTTTGGTGAGGGAAGTAACTTATGTTTTAGGGCCTGGTAACTGTAAGCTTCTACCCCAAATAAATGCCCTTTATAAAAGTCAACAGATTTCTGGTATTTTGCATCAGCACCCCTCTGACTGACTAATACAATGACAAATAGCAATTCAGCTTGAAAACTGTCATTCCATCAGCGTTTGGCTGAGTACTGTAAATCTATTAAATCCTCAGAGTTCTGAGTACAAGACAGTAATACAAAACTTCAAAAACAAAAGAGAAGCACAAAGTGGATAGGGATCCATACCTCTTAGCCACATCGTTGGGTTTCTCCCCTGCTTTGTTGGTGATATTACTGTCTGCTCCCATTTTAATTAACCACTGCAAACACTCTATGTGGCCTTGTCCAGCAGCTGAAAGAAAATGGGAAATACACAGGAAATGAGCTATTATTAATATTGATTTTCTAAAATTTTGGACAGTAGCATTTACAGAGTATTTTCATACATTGTCTCTTTTGATCCTTGCAATAGCCAACAAGACTAGGTTAAGCAGATGTTATTTTCTCTATTTCATTTACTCATTCATTAGACAAATATTTCATCAAATATCTACTGTGCTCAGGCCCTAGACTTTATATATAGATAGAAAAGTGGAAGCTCAAAGAGCTTATTTAACATCACACAGCTAATAAGTCATGGACTTGAAACTAGAATCTAGGTTTTTCTAATCTTTATGGAGTGCTCACCTGCTTCTTTATATAGCCCTGGACCAATCTTGTGTCAGACCAAGATGTGAGCACATCTCAGCCGTAGGTACCTACATAGAGTTTGAAAATCTTGCCCATCTTGTATAGACACCATATTCCTCTGACTCACAACTCAAAATTTACAGGCCCTCAAGCCATGCCTGATTACCCAAACTGTTTACCACCTTTTTCTAAATCTTGTCCTCAAAATATATGCACTCAAGATTTTTGGCTCTACAACTCCGTGTATGTGTCTCCCCACCTAACGCCCAACATTCAACTATGTGCTCATATAATTTTTACCCATTCTTCTAGGTCCATCTCAAGACTCAGAGAAGCTGGGGGGGGGGGAATATAATGGACTTCAAAGACCTGAGTTTAAGCCTAGTAATCAGTGAGACTCTTGAGGACTGGGCTGTGATCTTCATATTCCCAGAGTTGAGTGTCTGGTATATACAGACCCTCAATAAATGTCTATAGAGTTAGTGAGTGAATGAATGAATGAGAAAAATGATTGAAACCTCAGCTCTGCTGTTTTTAGCTGTGTAACCTCAGAAAAGGCACCTAACCTCTCTGGACCTCAATATCCTCACCTTTGACAGAGATGATTTCATGTTTATAAAGACAGTACACTGCTGCTTCATAAAACTGCAATAAGGATTAAATGTACTAAGAGCTTTACACTCTGTTAAGTGCCCTATAGACATAAGGCATTATTACTAAATCTCCGTGAATGCTTTCTCAATAATTTGGCTCTTAGCAACTTCTTCCAATCCTTAATTACTATTCCTGAATTCCTGTTGCATGTGTTTTAACAACAAATATTTTTGTCATTAACAACATTCTGCCTTATAATGATCTCTAGTTGTTTCATGATATAAATAGGTAGCTTTTTAACAGCAGGTCTGGATCTCCTACTCTCTCCATAGTGAGGGAACATGGCTGGTGTTAAAATATATATCTGCCTCTTCAAGGATGAGTTTAGCCCAATATTTCCAATATATCAAGCAGGTAATGTTTAAAAAGGGGAAAGGAGGAAAGAAAAGAGCTAAGTCATTTATCTACAATGAAACACAATAAAAGAATTTTTACCCAAGATAGTTACTATATATTGATTTGGATATGTTGATTAATTTGATCATTTTATAAAAGAACAATGCAAAATTACACAGTGACTGGAAATTTTTAAGAAGTGGCTTGAAATAATTGGGTTTAAGAACAAATGAAAGAAAGGGGAAGCCATACTGGATTCAAACAATTATTAAATGACTAAGACGACTGCCTCAATAGATGCAGCTACAGAATCAAAATGATTTAGCAGACAGACTGGAAAATGTGGGATTCTAAAATGTGAATTAAACTATAAGTAGGCATGATTTTTTGCCCAATATGGGTATAATCTAAACATATAGATGGTCCCCAAGAAAAGGCTCATGTCCCCAAGAATGTTCCTTCCCTCAGCTGTAGCCACTCACCACCTCCACCCCTCCTCCATCTGGGATCCATCCCTAGCCCCAGGCATCCTTGATGGACAGACTAACAAGAGAAGGGATGAAGGGCAAAACACTTTTGGTTCTTCCTCACTTTCTTTCACTCCACCCTATAACAATGTGTGTACTCCAAACTCCCTGCTGTGTTGTTGTACATCAGTCTCTTTATAACCTTCTTCCAGATCCTTCACTTTCATCTCAGTTTAAGTGCTGAAGAAGTGACTGACATAGACTGAAAACATGCAGCTGATGAAACTTACTTTATTTTCCCCCAAAGATGGACTATTAGCATGTTGAGTGAACCTATCTTTTACTACTGTGTCTAAATTATAACCTCCACATACACACTAGAAATAAAAACTGGTTATTATCTAGGGTATCAACATGGGCTTTGCTCCAGGGCATCCATTTAAAAAAAAAAAAAACAAAATCAATTATTTTTGTGCACACTTTAACCCTCCTTCCCCATTCACAAATACCATGGTGGAGAGTTTAACCTCAGGACAGCCATTAGAGATGGACAAAGGAAGGTACTCCAAGTCTAGGGCAGGCAGCTCATCAGTTTGGGGACCCCTCTATGTGTAGGAGGAAAATCTCTTCTTATTCCCCCTCTTGCCAGCCCACCCACCCTCTCCCGCTTATAAAACTTGGTACAAATAGTGCTTGGATTCTATAAGTTCAGATACATTCAATAAAGTTTAAATTTAGAACGTAACCAATAGGAACAGAATCTGTGACTTGGGAACTGCCAGAAGTTACTTATCAAACGAAGTACAATTCCAATACGTGATTATATCAATAAGCCTACTGTCTTTTTCCTATCTCTTAGAATTTTAGAAGAATTACCTGCCATCAGGACATAAAGTAACTCATAACATAATATTACAAATGAAGCAGAAGGGAAATTTCAGATGCAGTCGGTTAAGGATTATGATTTTGGTTTTATAAGTAAAAGGAAGATTAGCAAGAATAATTTCTAGAATATATACAGGAACACTGAGTCAACAATCTGACAAAGTAAAGTTAAAGAACAAGAACCCTAATCAATATTATAGAATTCCCACATGGAAGGAATGAAAGTGCAGAGAAAAACGGCAGACATCTTGAGAATTCATTGAAATCTAATGTTCATTGATTTCTATGAAAGTAAAGCCATTTTTAGACAGTAAAAGGTCTAAAGAAGAAAATACTGCATACCGGTTTTCAAGAGATATAGTTTCCATTTTAGCATAAATTAATAGGTCAATTTCAGTCCAAAGGAAATGTTAGTACTAAGAAACTTGTCTAGCAGTGAATTTCACATCTTAACATGAGAATGTCACTGTGGAATTTTCAATGGAATTACCCTCAGATATGATAAAATGTGAAGGTCTGTCATCAAAAAAGGAACATCATACTTGAATTAAATTAAGCACTCTGAATACCATATAACTTATATCTATATCCTCTAGAGCATCAAAAAAGTTTTTCATTTTCATATGTTCCTGAGAGAGAATGATTTTTTAAAGTAAATAAATTAGCAACAATTGTGTCAAGGGATCATAACAACTCACCTTTATGCATAAGAGTAGATCCATTATTGTCACGCTCATTAACATTGATAACTCCATCTTCTACTAATTTCTTAAGCATTTCCAAATCACCCTTAAAGGCTGCCACATGACCTGGAAATGCTAAAGCTATGAATAAAAAAAATGCAGCATTTCAGAAAACACATAAATTCATTCTTTCCCCTGCCTTTAAGTGGTCACACATTTCAAGTTTTAATATTCTCCCAAGTATGAGGCTGTTATATTGGACTTAGTTCAGTTGATGCAATGACAAGGTAATTAAAAAAGAGAATCATAGATTAAGATTATTAGGCTCTCTCTGCCTAGAGGAGCCCATACCAAATCTCACCAAGAACCTAGAGGAATCCAACACTTCCCCACCTTCATTTGGCAAGCATTGCCAGGAGACAAAAAGGCAAGTGGTACTCCCCGACCCCCGTGGGAGACTGATCATATGCAGAGGAATATTGAACATGTTAAAAATCCTGAATCAATGCCTTCCAGAATAAGATATTAGTCAAGTGGGAATTTCAGCCAGCTCCGTTCACAGTGTTGGACCTGTCTTTCCTCGACCTCAATAGAATAGCCAGAGATGTTTACACCCTGTAGGGCAGGGACTATTGTCCTAACCAGCAGGAAGTATCTACAGAAGAATGACCACTGCCCTTCAGTACCCCCTTAAGAATGAGGGCACGAACTCTCTCAGGGGGGAGTTGAGGCAGGTTAGCCAGGGAAAACGAGGAGATGACAAAATACAACACGGCCGATAGACAACATGGCTGACAGACAACATAGTCGCGAGACCCCGCTGAGACCTTACCCTAAACCTTGAGGTCCCAGTTTCTCTTTCTGGGACTTCTCCTTGGCTCCAAACAGGCCTCACCATTGGCCCCCACTATTGGTGGGGTAACCAATAACTGGTGGGGCCCCTCCCCTTAGCATTAGCAAGGGGGAGGAATAGTCAATAGTTTAAAAGGTAACCACATAATGCAGAGCTTGCTTTCTCTGCCTAGAGGAGCCCGCACCAAATCTCAATGTGTATTTCCATCCTTCTCTCCCTTTTCTCAGCAAGCTCTGTTCTTTTCCCCCATTTCCCAATAATTTCTTTTTACTGGCCTAAAAAAAAAAAAGATTACTTCCTCCCCTCAAGACTTCAAACATGTCAGGGGAAGTATTATGCCATAACTATTCCTAAACAAATTCCTTTTTTCCCTATGCCACTACAAAACACAAGGGAATGGTAATTATCAACATTTTGTATGAAGACACACTTGGTCTCAAGAAGAAAGCAAAATAAAATGGAAGCCGAATGTGTGTGTGTGTGTGTGTGTGTGTGTGTGCAAAAAGTACTTTTAATTTGGTGCCTAACACATAATAGAAGTGCTTGAGAAAATGTTTTTAATGATAATAACTACATACAGTGGGCCCTTCATGAATGCCAGGCACTGCAGTGAGCATCATAAGGACTGTGTCATTTAAAGCTCTTCACAACTGTGAGTTATAGCTAGTCCCATTTTTATAGATAAGGAAACGGAAGTTCAGAAAGATTAAGGGACTTCCCCAGTATCACATAATAAATGGCGGAGCCAAGACTGACCTGACTTTACTGCTGCTTTTCATCATTACTTTATGGCTCCTAAAGGTAAATGGATGTGTCTGCATTTGAGGAAAGTAGCAATAAGTACTAATCTCAACAAGGGGAGTCAGCAGAAGCTCAGAAAGGAATTGAAAAATACAAGACAATTTTATTTAAGCAAAAAACTGCATGAAAAAATATGAGCTATCATTCACTATTTAAAGATTGTCTTTTATGTATCAAGTTCAATGTTAGATTTTAGGGAAGCAAAGATGAAAAAGATGTACCCTGATTTCAAGGAACTAATAATCATAGAGGTAACAAAAGTGCCAAAAATAATTTCCATATTCAAAAAATCCAAAAGACAATTTCCCCTAAATTAATATATATATTCAATGTAATCATAACAAAAATCACAGCAGATTTTTTTCAGGGAACTTGGAAACCTGGTGCTAAAATTTATGTGGAAGAACAAATAGTCAAGAATAGTCCAAAAATATTCAAGGAAGAACAAAATACAAGGAATCAGTTCATCACCGAACTACAGAAATTATGGCAGTATGGCATTACTATAGGAATTAAAAAAATCAATATATTAGAATACAAAACCCAGAAAAAGACACATATATAGAAGCTTTACATATAACAGAGGTGGCATTACAAAATAATGCTGGGGCCATGGTGTTTGGATGATGAGTTATCTGCAGAAAAAATAAAATAAAATTAGATCCCTATCTGTGAAAATAATCAAAAATAATGCTAAGGTGATAAACACCTATACACAAGGAAAAAATACTTTGAAACTTTAAGAAGGTGACATGAGAGAATACATTTATCACCACAAGGGACACATTTCTTAAATCAGACAAAAAACATAAAAGAAGCAAATATAAATGTGACAATAATATAATCTAAAATTCCTATTTTTCAAAATATATCACTTAAAACACTGAATGCTTTCCCCCTTAGACTGGGGGGAATCTTGTTCCCCCTAAAATAGGGAACAAGGCAAGGGTTTACCGTTTCTTTTCAACATTGTCCTAGAAGTCCAAGCCAATGAAATTAAGGAAGGAAAAAAAATAATAAAAAGCACAGCTACTGGAAAGGAAGAACTAAAACCATCTTTATGCACAGACAGGATCATTTACATTAAAAATCCTTAAGAATCTACAAAAAATAACAACTATAAATAATAAGTGAATTGTAGTTACTAGAGATTACAAAATCAATATACAAATGTTAATACTATTTCTATATAACAGCAACAAAAATTTGAAAGCCAAAATTTTAAAAATTACATTTACAATAACATCCCAAAACATAAGTTTACAAAATATGTACAAGAACTGTAAACTTAAAACTATAAAACATTTCTGAAAGATATTAAAGAAGACCTAAGTAAACGGAGAGTATGTTCCTGATTGAACATGCAATGTTCATTGGAAACCAGCATGCTTTCTTTTGGAAACTGATTCACTGGTTCAAAAATTTTGTGGATAGGCAAACAACCTAAAATAGCCAAAGAATATTCAAAAAGAACAATATTGGAGGATTTACACTAGTTTAAGACTTACTATAAAGCTACAATAATCCAGTTAGTACTGGCAAACAAGTAGACATATATACCAATATGACAGAATACAGACACCAGAAATAGGTTCACAAATATCTGGGCAAAAGGTTTTTGATAAAGGTACCAAGATATTTCAATGGGAAAGAGAAGTCTTTCCAAAACTGGTGTTAGAACAATTGGCCATACGTAATATATATATTTAATCAACACTTTATTCACTCCATATCGCAAAATTAACTTGACATAAATTGAAGATCTAAATGAAAAAGCTAAAACTATAAAACTCCTAGAAGAAATCATAAGATATCTTGCTGAGTTTGTGATAGTCAAATATTCCATAGATTGGTCTGGTGGTGATGTAAAAGGATACAACTACTTTGGAAAACAGTTTGACAGTTTCTTAAAGTTAAATATAAACCTACCATAAACCCTACTCCTAGGTATTTACCAAGAGAAATGCAAACATATGTCTACATAAATTTTTACAGTAGCTTTATTATAATAGCTCAAAACTGGAAACAATCCAAATGCTCATCAGCACAACTCTGTGATGAATATGATAGCCACTGAGTGTACACTTTGAATGGACTGTACAAAGCATGGGACTATATAACACAATGAATCCTGTGGTGGAAGATGGACTGTGGTTGACAGAACAAATATGAGAACATTCTCTCATGAACTATAACAAGTATATAATAATAATACAGGGTGTCATTAACAAGGTGGGTTGGGGGGAAAATACACCAAATGTTAGATATGGGCTATACAGTCAGTAGTAATGTTTTGATGATGCTCTTTCATAGTTTGTTACAATTGTTTCACAACAATGCAAGGTGCTGGTGATGGGGTAATGTATGGGAGCCCTGTATAAATGATATGCAGGTTTGTTTTGTAAATTCCACAACTTTTACTATACACTTATTATTTACGTATGTTCATGTATGAATGACATACTTCAATAAAATTTTATTTCAAAAATACACTATAGAAAAAAATAGCTAGAGGACAGGCTGAAACAGCCCCGAAAAAGATCTTCTAGGGTTTAGGACAGCAGGTGAAGGCTGCACACCACCCAGAGGAGAGAGGGACAAAAGAGGGAAATCGCGACTACAGAACCATGAGTTGGAACCAGCAGCGGCTGCTGCTGCCGGCACCCTGCCCCACACTCTTTAGAATTCTCGGGCCTCTGGACCTGCTACTACAGACAAAGGGGGCTCCAGGGATCTACCACCCCAGGAAAGAGGAGAGAGAGGGATACAGCCTAAGGCTGACTCAGGTTCTGACCCGCAAATTTGGGCAGCAGAGCCCCATGGACTCTTCCACACGGTGGTTTGCCCTGGGAGCCTAGGAAGGACTGGAGAAATCCGACCCTCCCTATCTCCCTCTCTTCTAGCCTGGACTAATTGTTGAGGACTCCACAGGAGAGGGGAGAGAGAACCTGGGGCTGACCCTGCTTTTGACTTGCAGGTTTGGTCTGCCCTGTCCCGAAAGCCCTTCCAGGCCAGGTGGGGCTGCACCATTGTTTGCCTTGGAGCCTGCAAGGGGCTAAAGATATACAAACCTCCCAATCTCCTCCTCTACTAACAGGGAGTGATTGTTGAGGACTCAGAGAGGAGTGGAAATATTTCCTAGCTGGGAAAAGGGAGGGGGCTGCCAGAGAAGACTGGAGAACTGTCTCAGAAAGTTTGAATTACAAGGCTCTTAGCCCCCAGACACGAAGCTCTATCACATTGATCTGGTTTGTGTCACAACAAATACACTCTGACCAGACATTGAATTAAGAGTTGCCAGTGAGCACCAAACCTGGCAGACCAAGGAAGGGCACATAAGAAAATTAAAAATAAATAGGTGAGGCTTTTCCTGGCCTCTATAGCCTCCCTGCCCAAGGCCCTAGGAAGCGACTCTACAACCAAAATTGTAGACCAAACTTTGTACAACCAAACTGGGTCCAGTGCCCAGTTTTGAGCAACCAGCAGGACAATCCTAACAATCAGGGTTGAGCCAAAAATCAAAGAGCTCTGAAGACAGAGCAGCTAAAATTGAAGAGAGAAAAGAACAGAGAGAGAAAAGAATGGAAAAAATTGGGCAGGGGCTCAGAGAGTTGAATGACAACACAAAACGCAACAACATACGTGTCATGGGAAT
>JAQZBX010015485.1:0-37487 GCA_029593785.1 Cabassous unicinctus | reverse complement strand
GAAGGATGTTGTTAATGTGGAAAAATGTGGGAGCAGTAGGGAGTGGGGCTTATGGGAATCCCCTATATTTTTTATGTAACATTTATGTAATCCAAGTATCTAAAAAAAAAAAAAAGTATATGAAAAGAAATCTCCTGGAAACAGGAGCTGCACATTATCATGAGGGGAGCTAATGGGTAGTGTCATGCTTAGAAATTAGGCAATGTGAACAGAAAGGTAGGTTTATCAGGACTGAAAGAGCCCAGATTGGTTAATTCCTCCTTTTCTGCTAAAATCAGAAGAGACACTTTGTCTTATAACAACTTTGTAAATGAAGTCTCCATCCTCCAAGCCAGGTGACCTTCCATTAATTGTGTGGCTTTAATCTGCAGTCCTTCTCCAGAGTCAGCTTCCAGTGCTTAAATGTGGGTCTGGAACATTCTGGAACCATCCCCTTTGGAGAGCTAAGCATTTCTTATTCAAGGCCTAGGTAGAGGGAGCAATTTCCCTAAGTCCTTTTCAGAACACAGGGATGGTACCAACCAAATAAAGAAATAACAACAGAAATTTAGGTTCAATCTAGTTTCTGAAATATGGCCTCTTGGGGGCTTCTTCAGATGCAGCTGAAATATTAATTTAAAGCCAAATGGATTTTTAAAATAATGTGTTTTCCTGTTTATTTGCAAGAACCAATTAGGAAAGAAAAATGCATACATTATAAAACTGGGGAACAATAACTGCCTAGGACTTAAATGGAAAAACAGAAGACTTAGTATCAGAGTGAAGCTCACAGGAAACACAAGTGACAAGTTTACAGAACATGTGCGTCTTGAAAGAAGTTCAGCATATCCTGAGAGAGCAGCAAGAGCATAATGTTAAAAAAAAAAAAAAATCACCTATTTGTGAGACCTGAAATTTCAATTTCATATATAGGAGAGCTACAGGCACTTAATTGGTACATAAAAATAGATGGAAAATAGAAAAGAGAAAGGACATATAAAGGAATGAGAAATGGGAGAAAGTTATTCAAGAAATCATAGGAGGAATAGAAATAATCTTCCTGGAGGAAAGTTAACAACCTTTCTAAAGAAACAGATCAAGTGGCAAATAGAGTCAGTGGACTGCTCAGACCGACAGACATCACTGCTAGCTAATAAAGCGCAGCCCATGGAGGGGAGCTAGAGGAGCAGAGCATCCAGCCATGCTACGCAATGGCCACCAGCCCCGTCACGGCCTCTCTTATGCCTGTGTGAAACAAGCATGGCCATCGCCTTAGACATGGAATCAGCCTGCAATGAATTTAAATCTATGACAGCCCGTGTTTCTGGCTGATTAAACTAAGCTGTTTACGGTCTCTGCAGTATGAATTCAAAGCAGGAACAATTAAACGATCCATCTTTGGACAAGTGGCTCACAAGCTCTGGCATCTGACCGTTCATCACCTGCCATGCACCTTCTCATTGTCAGCACTGCAGCTTCCTGATACACAGGTATTGGCTCCCTCTGGGAAGCAGGCTCATTTGTCATTATCATCAGGTGGCATCCAGCGGGCGCCAGCAGATTCAAGGTTCTGAGCTTTCATTCTTTTGGAGCAATTCATAATGAAAACCCATGCTGGGAATGGCGCTCCCCCCTCTTTCTCTCCATCCCTCTCATTCTTGCTCTTTCTCTCATTTTTCCTCCTCAGCAAACTATGAACAAACTACAAGCCCCTAAGAAGTCAACACGTGACCCAAGCTTCATTCATGCATTTATCCAATAAACCATGGGAAAAAAGATGACTGGGTATCAGAGTAACATCCAATAAACATGTTATGTTGCCCAAAAGCCTGAGATGTAAACAGTCTTAGTCCTGAGGGATCTCAAGATTTTGTGAAGTGAGGCTGAGACACACCGAGATGCCCTGGGATAAGTGCTATGACAGGGAAAGCTCACAGTGACATCCCAAGACCCAGTTGGAGGCTGGGTGCCATGACAACTTCCAGATCCAGAGTGGTAGAAGCACTAGATTCCTTGGCATGAGAAATTCACAAGCATCTATGTATCGCCTGACAAATTACTGTTAGGCCAATATAACGTACAACCATTCTTGAAAATGTGCAAGGTTGTCAAAGACTGCTGCATATCTTAAAAATGGAGCTAGACATTTCTTTTTCCTACATTTTTGTTCCTAATTGACTATAAATAGGTTGGAACTATATTTGGCCAAAATGAATCAAGGTTGCATAGGAAAACTTAAATGGCTGCGATAGAAGAACTATTTTCCAATGAAAATTTGACTTTGTGCACTGCCAGAAAACATATCATGTGAACATGATCATTCGTTTCCTCAAAAAAATAAAAGTAGCCTGGAATCAGGCTGCTCAATTATATCTACGGAAAGTAATACGAGAAGAAATGGATGATCTCCTCAATGACATTGTGGAACAAACAAATTCACCAGAGGCCAGTTTAGGAAATCCACAGCCCGAGGGGTTTAATGCCATCCGATAAGCACACAAAGGACCCTATCTGCACCCCTGGCACCCCACTTCCCCTAATCTCCGTGGCAGGCCTTTCATTGCTCCAGACTGAAACTCGTAATTACAGAGTGCAGGCTGCGCGCCAGAGGCAGGGCAGGAGACTCAAGCCTCACCAGGCCTGTGAGGAAGATTTACTTGCGAGCGTTTTCAGAACAAAGAGATTGTCATCAAGGCAGAGGAAGTGGCCACTCAGGACAGCACAGCTACCGCCCGAGATCCTGCAGCCAGAGTCCGACCCCAGCGACAGGGCTCTTCAGCTGAACCAGCGGGTGCAAGCTGAGGAAGCAGCAGGTCAGCAGATAAACACTTTAAACACAGAGCCGTGGATCCCGCCCTTGGAATCAGCAGATCGTGGAGGTGCCTGGGCACAGCTGGTCCATAGGCTGTGACTAGGGGTCACCACATCCCGCTGTGCTAACCCCAAGAGGGCACACACCCCCGCCTGCTGTGCCCTGACCAACTGAGCCATCACAGCAGCCTTCCCAGGGCATGCTTGCACTCTATTTTACAAATGGGGAAACTGAGGCTAAAGAGTTCTGCCGCTTGCATGGCGTTGCGTGGTGGTGGCAGCTAGACTGGGATTCCAGCACAGCTGTCTCGCTCCAGAGCTGGCCTTGCAGTCACTGTTTGCAGAGTTTTTCGGTCCTGCGGCTGAATCCTGCTAGAGCCCTGGCCTCGGCTGGCCCATCAGCAGTCTGGTCTCCGGGACAGTGATAAATACCAGTTCACAATCTCACTGGCTCCCAATCACTTAGACCAGAGCAGATAGACTCCCAGCTTGCAGGCTGGGTGCACCCTCCAGATTTTAAAACAATGAGTGGTAAAATTGTTGTAACAATGAGTTGAGTCTGGAGGGTGCCCTCTCTTGGAAAAGGAGGCTGGAACAGCAGCTCCTTTCAGGATAACCCTCCTCAGCTCACCACACATTTCCCGTGGCCCCTGGAGGTTTTTGAGTCAGAGACCCCACAGCCATCCAAGCACACACTTGGCATGCAGCCCTGGCATAAGGAAATAAAATGCAGATGCTGCTAGTTACCAAAAGTCTTCACGTAAATACAGATCAGAGCCAAATAAAGGAAACTCTGGACTAGCCATGTCCACGTCAAACCTATCTATACATATTTCAATCGTTATTACAAAATAATTACAAACTGGCACAAGGGCAAGAGAAACCTGATGTCCAGTGCTCACTGAAGACAGAGCTGCCAGGGGCACGGGCCCCACCTTCCGCTGCCCCCTCGACCTGCCCACCTGGCCGCGGCGGGAGCCGTCGCACTCTCTTGGTGGAAAACGGAAGACAGACTCACTTTCAGGTTGCAGTTCCGGGGTCCACTTGTAGTCAGGTGTCCCTCGGCTCGCCTGCCCGTCCCCTCTGGAGTCTCCCCACAGCCGGAACCTGCTCGCACAATCCCGCACCAGTCCTCCGGCAGTTCCTGCTGGTCCCGGGTCATGCCGGGACCCTCGGGCTCCTGTGTGACACGTCCTCCCTCAAGCCAGCAGGGCCCTGCTGTCCCGCAGGCGCCCAGCCCCCCTCCCAGGGCTGTGTCCTGCACCCCTCTTTGCTCCTGCTTCCCTGCCGAAGTCTCCATCTGGGCCGCAGCTGGACATCGAGACCCCAGATGGGCTCCAGAGCAGGCACCTGCGCCACGAGGAAGCAGATGGTTAAAAGAAATAAGCCACAGGACGCTTTCTCCAGGGAAAACATGGAGGGAAGCCCAACCTCGAACACAAGCGTGAGGACTTTGGAAGACCCTGGACGTGACTATGAGGCCTCCAAAGTCCATCACTGTGGCTCTTTAAACCCATAATACTCGTCCATAGTTTACTAATCCAGAAAGTTCCACACAAGATCCATCTTCCACGTACGGGTATAATGACATGGAAGAAATTGGGCTCAGTGCCTGCCTCTGAGTGCCCACCTCGGCTAGCCCTGCCCCTCCACATGGCTTGGATGGTACCAGTCGCCCGGCTGCTCCAAATGGCCCTTGCTGTCTGCCCGTCGTGCCGCCTAAGTTACTCGCAGGACAGGTGCTTCCACCTGGCTTCGCGCTGAGAGCCGCCCGCAGCTTCTCCACTTCTGCCCTTGTGCAGTATAGGTACAACTACCCTTCCCCAGAACATGCGAGAAAGCCGCACTCCGCCCTCTGGGCCACAATTAAGGCAAGAGCTGGGGCCCCCATGTGCTCCCTCTGCTCCTCGGGCCCTCCCTCGTGGGACCCCAGGTGAAGGAAGCCCCAGGCCCCTCTGCCCCTCACCCTCCCTCCAAGGCCTCTGATCTGACAAAGGCGTCCTTTCCTGCATCCTTGACCTCATCGCTCAAAGAACTTTCACTGGACAATGCAAACAAAGAGAACTGAATAGAAGTAAGCTCTATTTTAATCAGGCTGCAACATGAGCCAATGCTAGTTGTTTTTAAAGTTCCCCTTTCTGGGCTCCACTGTGTCCTCCAGCCAAGCCTCGGCCTGCTCCGGCTGCCCCGCAGGCCCAGTGTGCGCCCGCAGGGCTGTAAAAGGCACAGGGTCCCTGCTCCTGACCACCAGGCCTCCCAGGGCCAGTGAAAGGCCTCTTGCTTCTACAAAGGCAAATCTTTGCTTTCCTGGGATATCCAGGATGAGTGACTATCCAAGCTGTGCTATGACTAAGTCCAAAGACAGATGAAAGCCTCGGGCACGAGAAAACGTGCACTGGCCCCAGCACCGCTGCACCCACAGGGCTTTCGGCCAGCTGACTTCCCTCCCAGTCCAATAAGCACGTCCTCAAGCTCTGCACAAACCAGCAAAGGAATGATGTGTGACAGTGGAAACTGCTGGAAACACTGCGGCCCCTGAGAACAGAGTCTTCCAGGAGGGCATTTTCCAGGGCTCCACCGCCGGGTGTGGCTCCCTTGAGAGGCCAGGCTCGAGGCCCCCGTGTCCCACGTCAATCCAGTCACCACCTGCTCTCCAGGACATGTGCGAGCACCAGAGCGTGCCGTTAGAGGCCCCCCTGCTGCAGGCCCTGCCCATCCACTGGACGGTCAACCCGGACCCCTCTTCAGAACACAAGGTGGGATGTCCATTTGTCCCCGTGGCCCTGGGGGCAGGCTAGACCAGAACCCCCCACCCACAACGGGGCAACCCTGTTGGAAAAAGAGCTTGAAAATCATGGGGAAGGCAAGAGCCCCTCCTGCTCTGTTCATTGCAGTTTTCCCCATTTGGATTCCTGATAGAACTGCCACCTGGGCCTTTTCTCCTTCCAGTTAAGGTATTTCAATCTCATTGACTTCCCATTTACTTTAAGCAGTAGATTCAAAAGCCAAGTATTTGTGCACTGTATTTTAAGAACTCTTCCACAGAAAGGCCATTACTTATGGCAGTAAGCTGAGGATAGAAGCAATTTTACTGTCTCTCAGGATAACTAATTTCGATTGATCTAGTTAAGCTGTAAAACGTGTTGCCAAGGTTAATTATAATTCATCAATCACACCACCGCATGGCACTCACTGATGGAGTCAGCCCGCATATTGGTTTGAGGAATGCAAACATCTTGAGAGATCAGTTTTAATAATCTTTCACTCTATGTTCATTGTCAGGAAAATGCGATTTAAGGAAAATCATTTACCCATCCCCAAATGTGTTAATGTAAAACAACTTTACGTTTTTTTACTCTTTGTAAAGAAAATCAACACAGACAACAGAAATCAGTTGACAGGTACAAAAGGATTCCAGTCAGTTTAATTTCTACGAAATGTTTATTGATGTTGTGTGAAGGAAAAACATTATTTAGATAAATGCCTTTATTGTGTATGTGGATCTTGGAAATAAGAATCTAATGGGTTTCTTCATGGTTTCTTTCTAGGCAAACATTAAAAGAAGGTAGAAAAGAAATCAGAAATGGAGCCAGTTTGCTGGGTCTGCGCATCAGGTGATGACACCCAGGAAGAACCTGGAAAATGGGAACCAAAATGACAGTTGTCTTCCAAAGCTGGGAGATAATTCCTTGGGTGCAGCCTCAGACGAAAGCCCCATGGGCACTGCTGGCTGGAGACCCCTGTTTGCTAATGAACTCTGCTCTTTGCACCACAGAAAGTCATTCACTCGTTCACTCATTCACTCCCTCTCACTTGCTCATTCGCTGTGAAATGACAGTTGAGCGAGGCCTTCTCTGCTGGGTGCTGTCAGTTCACGAATAACCAACAGGAACGGCCCCGTCTCCATATGGCTGACCATCACACTGGGAAGATGAACTTTTAAACGACTGGCAATAATAAACAGTGCGGTGACCTGTGCGCAAGGACAGGGCATTGCACACAGATGCCAGCGCGTCCAGGGGTCAAGCAAGAGGTTCTGGTGGAAGTAGCTTAAAGACCTACAGAAGATTCAGAAGTTGTCAAGGCGAAGAGAAAGGAGGACAGATCCAAGCAGGGACAGTGAGGGTTCTTATATTTTTTAGCCACATCACCAGGCCATGTGTAGAATTACAGCATAATAAGAATAATCGGGACATGGGGCCCTGTCGGGAAAAGAAGGAGGATCAGAACCCAGAACCAAACACCATTCTCTACCAGTTACCAAATTTCAGACAGGTCCAGAATAAGTTCTCAAATCAATCTGTCACCTAAACCAGCAAACCTGTGCTTGCTCGCCCAGCTAAAGCCAGCTCTGGGGACATGGCCACCTATGTCAGAAGTCCTGCTCTAAGGGGCACAAAGCTGTCCTGCCGGAGAACATTTTCAGTGGAAAAGAAGTACAGGGAGAAGAGGATGGGAGAATCAATGGGCACAGTTCCCAGGGGCCACTCAGACCCTGAGATCCCCTTCTTCTATCTAAAGCCATAACATTCCTTCTATCACTGCCCACTTCAAGAAGCAGAAACGATGCCTCAGCAGGAGTGGACCATCCTACAGGTACTCATAAGTGCACCTGCACCTTCTCCCCAGCTGAGGCTGCGAGAATTTACAATGTCGTTCAGTCAGGAGGAAGGAAGCCAAGAATGGTGATTACATGTATATGAATATATATATACATATGGGGGGGGGCACCTCACTTGGAACTGCTGAGTCCTTTGGGGGTTTAGATCATCTTGGTGCAAATCTTCTTTTCAAAATATGGGTAAGTATAAGTTCATCCCCAAAACTACCATAAATGCTTGTCCTGTTTGTCTCTGAGCTCGTATACACGTGGTGCCGTCTTCTTTCAGCCCCTTCTACTCTAGTTCAACAAGCCTGCGGTGATGTTTGAGGTTTACTGAAACTTGACGTATTATAGACAGAAATCACATTTCATAACATCCACATCTGCCATCTCCTTGGCTCCCCCAGTGCTCTCCAAACCCAATCCAAGTCATTTTCCCCATGGTTTCCCATGGCAGGATCCTCTGCCATGTCCTGAAATTCTGGGGAAGAAGAAAATGTTCTTCCTCCTATTTTTCACTATGGCTGAAATCCAGCTAATGTGTAAAAACTGCATTTTTAGAAATTAAATGTTGAGCATCTTCAGACACAGATGCTGGGAGCTTCCTGGAGGCCACGGCAAGCTGCCTCCTGGGCATCAGCGCAGAGACCAGGGGAAACGGGCATCAGAAGAGCCAGGAAGGGCAGGGTCTTACCAGCTCTTGAATTTTACCATATTCCTAGTGGGAAGGAAACCAGTATTATCATCTGTCCTCAAGGAAATGATTCTTCATGATGACTTGCAGTTAATGCATACCCTGATACTTGAATTATCTGTAAGAAAATTCGCATGATTCAAACCACGGTGTAGCTCTATCATTTCCCCAGTTAGAAGACCTACTCTGGAGGAGAATTACCTGACCTGGTGGCCTTAACCCAGCCTTGCGACCATGCCAGGGAGCTAAGTTTCTGTGGGAGAGACAAATAGGAGTCTTTTCCAGCGAATGCTTGCCTACCTAAGAGCAGATATTTTCCCACTTATTTCATAATTCATAAAAGCATTTATGAATCACTCAAAGGCCCATTCTAGGTTGAAGGTTTCAAAAGGACATAAAGCAACAAATATTCTTATAATGATAATATCTACTCATAATGAATTTAAATGAAGAAGCTGAACTTGCAAGGAAGTTGTAAACAAATATCGGTTTTGGAAAATCTGAAATTTAAATAATCAAAACTGCAAGGAGACATCATCTTTCTTAATGAGGAAGAAAATATTTTTTTGATAAGAACAAAGTACATTATTCTTTCTGAAATTTCAAAAGTGTGTAAGATATTTCAGGATATAAATAAAATGTTTAAATTTAGAAAAATACTAACAAAGGAAATGCAATATCTTCTTTAACTGACATCTTAAAGGGATTTTAAATGATACTTTTGTGCTATACATATACAAAGCTCAATTGAAATACTTTGAGGGCTTATTGTGTGCTAAGTGCTGCAGATATAAAGATGAGTATGACATGTTTTCTGCCCTCAAGGAACCCACAGAATAATCATATTTATACATCTGCCTATTGAGTCAACTCATAAAATTATGCTATACAAGTTAAAGATCATCATTTTTGCACCAGAGGAAAAATTTTTATTTACTTCTGTATGTAGTGGGTCAGCTTTTAAATTCTTTACTGTAGATACATAAAACATTGATCTCCATTCATAAATATAATTCTGTATTACATGTCTTTGTGAGACTGCACAACGGAATCACCTTAAAACATTCTCTGTTGAGTTCCTTTACACTTTGTAAAGATAGGGATTTATATAAATTTCAGCCAATTATATAAGGTAACCTACGGGAAAATGAAAATATGTTCCCCTTCGATATTTAGAATCATTTTTCATGAAGCAGGCTTTCTCATCTAGAACAATAGGTGCGTTTCAGAATCAATTCATTCAAATCTTGTAGAGTAGCATTTCATCTAAAATAAATGCAAAACATGTGTTCACACACGGCCATTCTTGAGCAGGCATTTGCAGTGTGTCCTGTTTGAATCACTATATTCAGGTAGGGATTTTTATGAGAAATGGCGACAATGACCGATTTATGTCCAAAGATTCAAATAATAATTTGCCCTGATATGTATTTTGGAAGCTGAATTCTGGATGAATCTTAGTTAAAATCAGGCTCTTAGCACAGTATGCATAAATGTACTTAGCCCTTGGAGGACCCTTACTCATCTCTACTGCAGTTACTGACGTTTGCAAAATAAAGACTTAATAATACCACATACTATCACATACTATTTTCTCTGCAAGAACATGTATGATCCATGGCATCACTGGAAGGATGAGTTTATTTTGAGGTTCTGTTCCCTAAATTCAAAGTTAAAGCACAATCATGTACAATATATTTTATATTCTATTTCCTAGTATCATTTTTGTTCTTATAAAATGAACAGTTGTGCCTTTTGAAATTTCTGAAATAAGGCCTTCTCAGTGAGCACACATTGCAGTGTTGGTAAAGAAATACACTGCAAGAGGCAGCGTCTCTGCTCAGCACAGCTGCCAGCGGCCCCCAGCCAGCGTCTGAGCACACAGCGCCCGGACCCCGCAGCCCGACGGCCACTGCCGTCCCCGCTGGAAGTCACCTGGTCCAGCCTGACTGGCCTTTTGCCTTCAGGGGAGCTGGAGAGCCCAACTTTCCAGGTCATGCCCATGTCTGATCTTTCTAGAAAATTCATGTTCCAATATCCTGCAAATAAAATGAAAATCACATCATTGCTGCCACATCAGTCTACAGAGCTTCAGCGAAGGGGAACTTGAACAGTCCCTCCAGCTCTGAACACGCCAACTCTGCAAAAGCTTTAAAGAGAAAGAAGCACCTCCGCTTGAAGGCTGTGAGTGAGCACATGGCACCTATAGGAGTAAGGCCGATAAATCGAGAAATAGATAAGGATGTGGGGCCACAAAAGGAAACTTCAGCATGGGTAACTGTGGAATTGGATTCAGGGCTGTAGTAGGCCATTAGAACTTTCCTTTCATTTTTTAAATTATTTGACTTCTTTTAAGCATTTGAGTCTATTATATATATTTTTAAGATTGATTTTATTTATTTATTCCCCCTGCCCCCGTTGTTTGTGCTCGCTGTCTGCTCTCTGTGTCCATTTGCCGTGTGCTCTCTGTGTCTGCTTGTATTCTCCTTAGAAGCCACCAGGAAACCAAACCCAGGACCTCCCATACGGGAGAGAGGTGCTCAATCACCTGAACCACCTCAGCTCCCTGCTTCGTTGTGTCTCTCATTGTCTTTCCTCTTTGTATCTCCTTGTTGCATCATCTTGTTGCATCAGCTTGCTGCCCCTGCCTGTCGTGCCAGCTTGCTGTCTTGCTCATTTTCTCCAGGAGGTATCAGGAACCAAACCCAGGACCTCCCATGTGGTAGGCGGGAGCTCAACTGCTTGAGCCACATCCTCTTCCCAGCTACATCTGCTTCCCTATTATATTTTATTTAAATAAAATAACACTAAAAATAGAGCATAAGATGTATATTTGCTTTCTAAGAGTAACAGAGCTGGAAGGGACATTGAAAATTCATCTGGTCCAGCCAGCCTCCTGTTTTGTGGCAGGGTGGCTGTTCAAAGTATTTCTTGAATCTTGATAATGGAGACAACTGAAAAGGTCCAGACACATTGAGATGAGATATGAGTTAGATAAAGTGAGGCTTTCCAACTGAGCCAGTGGAAACTGTTTAAAGAGAATGAAACACCTATCTTCCAGAAATGTCATGATGACACTCTACACAGAGCCAGGGAAAAAAACCCAACAACTATTACACAGAGGGAACTAGATTTGAATGCAAGAAACCTGAAGTTCGGAGAAAGGCAGCAGAGGCTACTCCAAGTGAAAAGCACGGGGTCTGGAATAGAGCGGGGTTAGCTTTAGGAGCTTCCACCCATTTTGGTTTCATGCTTTGGGCAAGAGGTATATTTTTCTGTCTTGTCTAATCAGCTGAGATGTAAAAGGAAATTGCATCACAGGATTGATAAGAATATTCTATAAGCTCATGAAATGCTTACCACTATGCTTATAAGCAATGAAAGTGACAACAATAAAATAAACTCCTTAATAATTTATAATTTTCCTTTTTAACATTTTTACTAATTACCAGGTTAGACTGGCGTTAGTTCCTTAACAGTGCCAAAGGTTTGATACTAGCATATTTAACTAGAAAGTCTTTTCAAGGAAATGGTATGAATGGAATGTTTCTCAATTTCTAGTCTCATTCTTTGTAATCTGTACATTCAAGTCATATTCATTCCCTTTCCCTAATGAAAGAATGAAATCTAGACATATTGTAGGCATTTGCATTCATTCTATTCCTAGATAAAATGCTTAGGGCTAAAAGTTTAAGAACAAGGCCACCAATACAGGCTGATACGAGTTTCACATATGACAACCAATTCTTTCTTTAATATGGAAATTGAGAATTGGAAGAAAGGTGTAAATATTCTCCTAGTTTTGTTCAATCTTTCAGCCAGACTTGAACTTTCAGTGAAAGAAGCTTCTGTGATCTTGGAAAGAAAATTGCTAGGCACTCCTCTATCATCTTTTAGTACGTTAAAATATTTGCTTGAATACATAGAAAATTTCAGAGCTTTTGCTGAGATTCTCTTTTCATAACCCTTGAAGGGTTATTTTATACTCATTGACAGCATTTCAATAATGATTTTAAAGTTAACACGCAATGTCTAAGAAGTTAATTATTTATTTTCTTCAGTCTCCTCTGAAATCACAGTCATCGTGGGAGGTGAAAATCTTGGAACCACAACTGGATCCCTTGGTCTGCAGGGAAATTGCAAGAATCTTCTAGTATTAACATCTTCTGAATAGACTCTCAGAATTATGTTCTTTTAACCTAAAGTGTCATATGTATTTGGGGGTGAGGAGTAGAAAAGACAGCTTCAAGGTTTGTTTTGTTTCATTTTTATTAACACAAAGTTGTGCTCTTTGTGGAGGTGAGGGAAGGAGAGAAATTCATTATTGTTCTTTCAAAGAAAAGAAGGACGAGTGGCATTTCTTTCTCTGCTTGTGATTTTAAGAACTGACTACCTTCCATTTTTGGATTACCTGTTATTTCAATGTTTTCCTTAATCACTGTTATTTCTTTTAAAATTCACACCAGGAATTTACAAGAAAAACAGTCCTTTTGTAAGAGAAACCACATTTTAAATGGATTTTATAGGTGCTAAAGTGATTCAAGATCTCATTCAAATATTTTTTAGATATTTTCTTCACTGAATGCAATTTCAATGGGCCCATTATAGTTCTGTGGTATATAATTAATAAAATTGAATCACATCCATTTTACATTTTAAAAAATATGTTTTCAAAACTCTGATGCATATTTAAAAATTAATTTAACTAGGGTTTTTTGTAAAGAAAAGCAGGCAGTGCTAGTAAAACAATAGTCTTACCCTCTTTTGCCACTAATTCTGCAGATTTGACACTCATGTCTACTCTACAGAAGAGTGTTTCCAACTTGGGAAGAACATGCCAGAAAATGACTAGGCAATCATACAGAAAGTTGGAGCGAAAAATGTATTTAGATGGAGACCAAGAAGTCAACACAAAGGTAGGCCAATTTAGAATACCGAAGAGGAGTCTAAATTGTAGAACAATACGTAGGGGAGGCCAGCGTGGCGAGGGGAGGAAAATCATCAAGAAGTTAAAACACCTATTTGAAATTGAAAGGAATTTCACACCCCATGAAAGGAATTAAAAGACAACCACAACTCAAATTTGAGGGGATGGGAGGACAGGCAAAGCAGCAGCTGTGAGCTCATTAGAGCCTTCAACCAGATGATACAGAGGCTTACAAGGCAATGTCAAGCACTGAGACAGACTCATGCCCTTGAGGCCACCAGCTCTAAGATCATAGAGGTGCCTCTAATGGAGAACCAAGGTAAGCCAAAGACAGCAGAGCCAATTTGTCAAAAGAATCTATGTTTATTTCTTCTCAGGTTCATAGAAGACAGAAATACAAGGAGGACACCACATTGCTTTGGGGGAGAGAAAGAAAGAAATAAGGCAGCCCGTCAGACCACTTTAGACAAGATTGTCGGAAAAAACGATGGCAGGGGCTGGTGATGGAATACCCTAAAAGATAACTTAAAACGTTTTGAATTCAGGAACAGTAAAGCATAAGCAGGTAAGTGCAGTGTTTTGATTTTTAATGGGAAGAAAATCTTAATCAAGAAAACACCTGAATCACAGGTGATTATCCATTCTATGGACATCACCACCAAATTCCTTATATGGCTAGATCTACAAACATTCAATGTTTACAAACAGCAGCAAAATGCCTCTCATTTTCTCTCTACCCTGTCCATAATGCTCCAGTGACTTCCCATTGCACCAGAACAAAATCCGAAGTCCTCACCCACCTACAGTGCCGCCATGATCGCCCCCCGTTGGCGCCTGCTGCAAGACCCTTCTTTCAGAGCTCATCCAAGCCACTGCCTTTCCCATTTCAGGTTCTTTGCACTGGATTCTCCCTCTCCTTAGAGTCTGGCACATTCCTTTTCATCATTCGGGTATCAGCTTAAATGCCGCCATGTTCACCTCACAACCCAACAGGCGACACTTTCTCTCCAATCTGCTCACCTAGGCTCCCGCCCCTATTTTCTTCACAGCTATTACCAAAACCTACAATTAGAGTATGTTTTCATTTGCCTGCTTATTTGATAATTAACGAATATATCTGGGAAATATACTACAGATTTTAAAAATTCAAAATAGTACTAGCACACATATGGTTCCAAGCCTATGATCTCCTTGAAAGAAAAGAAAGAAGGAAAGGAGGGAGGCATGGAGGGAGGGAGGGAAACGATGTATAAATAAATACATGTTATATATAATATATAAAATGCAATACATTGCCATACGTATGATATAATGTATGCCATAATGCCATAAATATAACAATGCTTCTAAATGTATGTATATATGTATACACACACATATTAAAAGTAATTGCTCACTTGTTTATTGTCTAGATCATGTCTTCCAGTAGATAATATCCACACTAATCAAGGGTTTAACTCTTTTTTACACCTCCATGGATCCAGTGTCCAGAAAAGACCTTGGGTCCAGCAAAACTAGAAAATATTTTTTGAATGAATAAGTGCCTGTATTTCTGGACCCATATATCAAAATGTATTTAATAGCATTGCCAGGAAAGGAATAAGATTGTCCCAAATACCTGAGGTATAAACTATGTTAATCTAAGAGAATAAATTTCTTTACAAAGGTGTTGAAGCTCTAAATAACATTCACACTATTCATTCCAAATTTGATGCAGTAAATATGACAGAAGCACCAAAGACACATTATTCACAGGATGAATCCATGCTAGTTGGTGGGGAAAAGCAGTGAATCAGCAGTATTGCTTCCATACTCCAATCAATTTGAGTTATTTAGTTAGTAGTTATGGAGCTTCATAAAATTTAGCCAAGGGGTCATTTCATCATCTAATGTGCTTATAACAAACAATGAATATAGGGATAAGGGAATTTCAGTGGCTTTATGGGATTTTCTTAATGGCTTTTTCATACAATGTTTATAAGAACAAATACAATTTATTGAAACAAATAATATGTAAAATCCTTTACAGACATGGTGTCCTTTAATTTCTACAACAGCCATGAAAGGTAGCATCACAATATCTGTTTTTTCAAATAATAAAACTGAAGCTCAAGAGGTTAATTAGCAACACAAGTTACAAAGCTAGTGGGTGACAGAGCTGTGATTTAGGCATTATATCCTCTTTACACATTTTTAGGTGTGTAAAGATTCTTTATATTGAGGCTTCTCCTTTAATAGATATTCTCAGAAACTCTCTGTTTTTCTTGTTCCTCTATCTTGGTTTCCTGGGAGAATGGCCTCTTTTATCTTTTCATTTGAACCTTATGCCTCAAAATCCAAGAACAGTCAACCCCACAACGACCAGCATAAACCCAGATAATTCCCTTCCTCCAGCCATTGCTTCCTCAAATCAGAGTGGAGAAGACTTGCCTTAATTGGTTGCTCTTGCATTCAGTACAGAAAAGGCATCTGACAAAATCCAGCACCCCTTTTTGATAAAACACTTAGAAAACTAAAAACAGAATAGAAGTTCCTCAACATGATAAAGAGCATATATGAAAAACTCATAGCTAACATACTCATAGATGAAAGACTTAAAGCCAAGGATGCCCACTTTCACTACTGCTATTCATTATTGTATTAGCAATTCTTGCCAGAGCAATTAGACAAGAAAAAGAAATAAAAGGAAACAAAATTGTAAAGGAAGAAGTAAAACTATCTCTATCTGCACACAATATGGTCCTATATATAGAAAACCCAAGGAAATCCACAAGAAAACTATTCAAAGCAAATAAATGGAGTTAGCAAAATGATGGTATACAAGATCAAAATGCAAAAAATAACTGTGTTATTGTACAATAGCAAGGAACAATATGAATAGAATATTAAGAAAACAATTCTATTTGCAATATCATTCCTCAAAATAATATTTCTAGAAATAAATTTAATTAAGGATACAGAAAACATGTATACTGAAAACTACAAATTACTGCTGAAAGAAATTAAAGAAATCCTAAATAAGTGGCAAGACATCCATGACATGGATTTGTTAATTAACATTGTTGTTAATTAACATTGTTAATATGTCAATAACACCCAAAGCAATTAGGTATTTTTATATTCTTAAAAATTCAATGTAATCCTTATTAAAATTCCAGCATGCTATTTTGCAAGAATGAAAACACTGATCCTCAACTTTATATGGAACTGCAAGGGGCAACAAATAGCCAAAAACAATTTTTTAAAAGAAGTCAAGGTTGAAGGATACACTTCCCAATTTCATGTTCTATTGTAAAGCAACAGTAATCAAAAGAGTGTGGTACTACCACAAAGAGAAACAATAGCTCAGTGGAACAGAATTGAAAGTCCAAAAGTATACCCATACATCCATGGCCAATTGATTTTTTTCAAGGTGGTGTTAAGTACACATAGTAGGGAAAGAATAGTCTGTCTAATAAATGGTGTTGAGAAAACCGGATATCCACATGCAAAAGAAAGAAGTTGGATACCCATCTCACATCATACATAAAAAGCAACTCAAAATGGATCAAGCACTAAGACTATAAAATTCTAAGACGTTAATATAGGGACAAATCTTCATGACCTGGAATTCAGCATTGGATTTTTCTACATGAGATCAAAAGCATGAATAACAAAATAAACAATATTTCAAATCAACAAACTTAAAAACTTTTGTGCATCAAAGGAAATTATTAAGAAAATTAAAGACAACCTACAGAATGGGAGAAAATAGGCCCAACCATATATCAGACGAGGGTTTACTACCCAGAATACATAAAGAACTGTTCCAATGTAACAACAAAAAGATACACAACGCAATGAAAACTTAGGCAAAGGATTTGAGTAGACATTTCTCCAAGAAAGATATACAAATAACCAATAAATACATATAAAGATGCTCAACATCATTAGCCATTAGTGAAATGTAAATTAAAACCATGATGAGACACCACTTCACACCTACTCAGGTGTCTATTATTTTTAAAATGGAAAATAACAAAATTTGGAGAATGTGGAGAAAGTGGCACTCCAGCATTTTGTTGGTGGGAATTTAAAACAGTGCAGACAGTGTAGAAATCAATATGGCAGTTCCTCAAAAAGTTAAATAATAGAATTACAATTTGACCCAGAAATCCAAATTCTAGGTATACGCCCAAAGAGAGTGAAAACAGGGCTGCAAACAGATACTGTACACAATTGTTTATAACAACATTATTCACAATAGCCACAAGATGAAAACAACGCAATGTTCAACAAATGATGGATAAACAAAATGTGCATCTACACAATGGGATATTACACAGCCATAAGGAAAAAATGAAGTTATGAGGCATGCTGCAATGTGGAAGAACCTTGAAATCACCAAGCTCAGTGAAATAAGCAAGACACATGAGGACAAAAAGTATATGAGATCACTTATAACAGATGTCAAGAAGTAGGAAATTTGTAGAGCTAGAGAGCAGATTAGAGGTTACCTGGCAGAGGGAGAGTGGGGGGAAGTGGAAGATGGGGAAGAGGGATTTGGTTTTTAAAAATTGAATTAAAATAAAAAAATAAGTGGTAACCATAATTAAAAGTTTACAATATCGTTTCATAAATAAGGCAAATAGCTATGTAATTTTTTTTCAGGAGAGAAATTAAAAATAAAGTGAGAATGTTAAATTGACTCTATTCCATTAATATATATCAAGGATTTTCTACCACTTGGAAGGAAACTTTTTTTTAAAAAGGTGATTCAATAAAAGGAAGGGGGGGGCAAAGGATTTGAATAGACATTTCTCCAAAGAAAAATATCCAGAGGGCCAATAATCATTAGTGATTAGGAAATGCAAATAAGAACCACAATGAGATACCATTTCACACCTACTAGGATGGCTCTTATTTAAAAAATGGAAAATAACAAGAGCTGGCAAGGATGCAGAGAAATAGGAACACTTGTGCATTGTTGGTGGGAATGTAAAATGGTGGGGTTGCTGTGAAAAAACTTTGGCATTTTCTCAAAAAGTTAAACATATAATTTCCATATGACCCAACAATCCTACTTCTAAGTATATAATCAAAAGAATTTAAAGCAGGGACTTGAATAGATATTTTTACACCAAAGTTCATAGAGGCATTATTCACAATTGCCAAAATGTTGTACAACCCAAGTGCCCATCAACAGAAGAATGGATAAACACAATGTGGTATAGACATACAATGGAATATTACTCAGCATACAAAGGAATGAAGCTCTGATAGATGCGACAACATGAAAGAACCTCGAAGACATCATGTTAAGTGAAGAAAGCCAGACACAAAAGGGCAGATGTTGTTTGATTTCACAGGTATGAAATAACTAGAATGTGTAAATTATTAAAGACAGAAAGCAGATTACAGATTACCAGGGGCAGGGGCTGGTGTGTGTGGCGGGGAGCTAATGCTTAATGGATAGAGAGATTCTATTTGGGTTGATGGGAGTGTTTTGGTAATGGCTGGTGTTGATGGAAGCCCAACTTTGTGAATGTAATTAATACCACTGAATTGTAAAACTGACTGTAGTTAGAATGGGGAATTTCATGTTATATGTATAATAATACATTCATTGTAGAAGATGATCGCACATATCCACATTGGCAACATGTTTTTTTATTAAAAATGTAGTTTGCCAAGGAAAAAGACAAAAACACATTGCGTGTTTATGTGTAGGATACATTGGATATCAAGCAAGACAATAATGAGTACAGATGTATCTGTGTGCTCAGCCTTGGCCTTGCCAACACTGCTCATGGACCATGGCATCATTTCCCGTTGGATCCTGTGAGAGCTTGGCCTCAGGATTTTTGCTGACACCTCAAACAGCCACTTTCCATCATTCAGCATTTTCATGAAGGATGAAATTAATTTGCTACACCTTTGATTGGTAAAGGAAAGTTGGCCTTGAAGAATGAATTAGAGTCTTCCTTGTAGTAATGAGATGAATGAAATGAATATTATAGAAGAAACCCAACAGCAGGAAAGCAAAGAGTTGACTGGGAAAACAGACTGCATCACAAGTTCTGTAAAAGAAGTCCTGCAAGTAAAGAAAGGACAGGTAGGGTGTTCTCCCAAGGAAGGCCGTAAATGTCCTGCTAATATGTTCAAGATGTGTTTTAGAATATGCTACGCAGCATCATCATCACACATTGGTGAAGTCTTCAAGAATACGCAGGAGCATCTTCCTTCTTGTCCCAAAATCAATGTTAATTTTCTATGTATTGCTGACCTCTGAAGCCTCAAACTTCCTTGTATTGTGTACAAGAGAGATGGTGGCTGAGATCTGCTGCTTGTCTTAGTTTGCAGGAGCTACTATCATAAATAGCACAAACCACTTTGGCTTAAACAACCAGAATTTATTGCCTCATGGTTTTGGAGGCCAGAAGGCTTGCTCCTCCTGGGCTGGTGGAGAGCTGCTGACTTGCCCCCATCATTGGGGCTCTCTGGCTTGCCCGCCACATGGTGATGTCCTCTCCTCCCTCACTTCTGTGACTTCCCAGTTTTCTTGATAAGGACTCCGGTAACTGTGCTCAAGACCTTCCCTCATTCAGGGGACTACCCCTTTAGGAGGTACAACCTCCAATGGGTCCACACCCAAAGGAATGTGAACCAGATTAAGAGCATGTCTACACTGGAGCACACAATTCAGTGCACCACAATTCTCGATGTACAGTAGTTACTGGGGCTCTCTGAGCTGGTCCTGCCACACACAAGGATTGGGGCTGTTTTATGATGATTGCTTCAAGGAGATTAAGGTAGACAGGGATAGGAAGATCATGTTTAGGTGGGCAGGGGTGGAGAAATAGAGGGGGGCCAACCAGTTCAATGGCTCTGACTTGACCATTACATACTCGTGGGGAAGAAGACGGACGTATTCCAAAGTCCATGTCATTAGGACATGGGAACCATTCCACTGCTAGGAGAGAGGAAAAGGAGAGAGGTGTGAAAGTTGTGCGATTATAGCTAATTATTTTGAAGGGTCTGCCAGATGCTGTTCTAGGCACTTTTCTTGTACTAACTCATTTAATTCTCCCCAAAATTCTATGAGATAGGTACTTAAATTACCCTTATTTTACAGAGTAGGTATGTGAAGCATGGAGACACCAGGTAAATTCTCCGGGATCCATACATTAAGTACGAGATAGAATTAGAATTTAGGCCCACTTAACTCTGAAGACTCATGCCCTAAACCAGCGGCTCTCAACGTGTGCTCGTTGTGCCATCAGCATCAGTGTCCCCTGGAACAAGTGAGAAATGCAAATGCTCAGGCCCCAGCTCAGAGCCCTGGGCGTAGGCCGAGCGATCTGGGCTTTCCCAAGCCCTCCAGGTGTTCCTCAATCCACTAAGTAGTAGAAGCTCCTCACCACTGCCTCGCACACTTTCCAGCTGTACTCTGAGGTGTGGTGTCTAGATGATGACGCAGGCTGGCATACTTTGGATAAGGTGAAGACTGCTTGGGGAGGGATGATGAGCTCAGCATTATTTCTGCTGAGTCTGAGATACTGGAGGGCTGAGCCGCTGGGCATCAGGAGTAGTGGGTGAGAAATGCAAGCCCAGAGTGCATTAGCAGAAGACCTGGAAGAGGTGAGCTTCCCAAAGCCTCTTCCAGGAGAGGCCCAAGGGCAAGACACGGGGGTTGTTTTCACATAGGGGGAAAAAGAGAAAGAACACCTCCAGCTAAACAGGAAGAGGGCGTCGGATAGAGAACCTGTTACTGCTATCTTAGACTCCACCAGGCCTCTAGAAAAGCAGTCCTAGTGGAGGCCAAGGTGAAACTGAAAAGTTAAGGGAGAAGAGAATTTCTAGAAAGAGAGAATCAAAAAGTGCCTAACACAAGAGGAGAAAGAAGAAGGGATTACTGAAGTTGCAAATTTATTCACTGAATTACTCAGAGAAAATAGTATCAGAAAAATGTAGGAGGGAGGAGAATTTTTTAAAGCATTGTCGTGAAAGTGCATTGCAAAAAAGCCACAGCGGCAAATACAGACGGTTTTTTGAGACGTCTGGTAGTCAAGGGAGAGTTAGGGGATGGTGACAGCAGGGGCTGGGAAGACGAGGGGGTACACTTGAACAGGGCAGCCAGGGGTTCTGGTCCTGGGGGTCCTTCACACCACATGGAGGGCACTGTCACCCACTAAAGCAGCACAGCCCCTGTTCCTGGGAGACGGCCCTGAGGGTAGGACTGTCATTTACCGCTCCTCCAAGCAGCACTAAGATCGGTCCTTGCTGCAGGCATCTAGCTTTGCAGCGTGTGCCAGGCAGGGAGGAAGAGGAAACAGGACAAAGGGCCCAGCTTTCCCAGACTTGAGATAAGTGGTTCTAAAGTGAGAGCAAAGGCACATATGGGGTGAAATAAAACCTTGGTATCACGGTATAATTTTGCATTTGTTCAAAGAGGGTAGGGCCTATTATTTTCATAAAACGAAATCCAGAAAATGAAGCTTGGCAAAATCTTTAAATGGGAGAAAATATAGAACAAAACACACACACAAACACACAAAGATATTGTAATTTTTAAATAGGTTTAACTGGTAAGGAGGGTGGTATTTCAGAATGGACGGATGTGGGGTGGGGAAGGTTTTGGGATTTAAGGGATGTGGATTTTACCCAAGTGAGCACAAACATTCCCTATGAGATGAACAAGGAAGCCGGGAGTTTCAGACCAGCCACTCTGGGCTCTCAGTTCAGATGTGCCCTCTCCTACAAGTCAAGACTTGAACAAGATATTCTATAGCTTGATGCCCCAGTTTCCTCATCTGAAAGGTGGCAGTGTAACCATACCCTCATAAAATCTACTACAGAGATTAAATGAGGGCCTGCCCAGGAAGGAAACAAGTGTGGTTTCATTTCCATTCTTCACTTTCCTTTCAGTAAGCTCAGGAAGAAACTCGTGGGAAGAATGTCTTCCAATTCAATTCAAAAAAAGAAGAGTCGTTAAAAAAAAATCATTGCTATTCATGTAACAGTTTTGGGTATCATACTACACCTTTTCTTCAAAATTTGCATTTTTTAAGTAGAACACCTCTACCTTTGCTTCAGATCATACAGCTAATGTGCTATGAAGTTTTTACAACCCTTCAATTGGTGTTATATCTCAAATGGACTTCCTGCAGGAGGACCTAGGGCCGCCAGGATCCATGGTCAGTGGCAGGATTCGCCTCCTTCTGGAGGGATGGCCAAGAAACCCCACTCCCACTCCCTGAGCAGAGCTGAATAACAGGTTTCCACTGGGGCGCAAATTTAATGACCTCATCCAGCGTGGACCTAATTAAATTAAGCTAACGTGCCAGTGGTGAAACTGAAATGCTGAAGAAATCAAATTTTATTTCTGAATTGAGAAGCACCAATAACAGTCTTTGCACCTGTGAGTTTTCTCAGCTTTGAAGATCTATCTGCAGAGGCTCAAGAGTGAGGAAGCAGCAAGGGGGCCATGTGTGCTGATCAGGGGTCTGTCCCAGCTAGGCTCCTGACACTGCAAACTTCTGGACCCGACGCAGATGTGTGTGTCTGCATATGTATGTGTGTGTGCTGGTCAGTGTACAGAAGGGCCACGCCGTGGAGAAACAAACTCAGAATCCTACGGAGGCTCTGAAGAGAGGCCCAGAAGAGCAGCTGCCCCATTTGTCAAACTGATGGGTTAGGCACAATTTCAGCCCAGAGATGCCGTTCTCAACCAGGGCAACACCCACAACCCATCTGGGGGGATTTTTAAATGTACTGGTGCCCGGGCCCCAGATAAACAGATCTAATTGTTCTGGGATGAAACCTGGATATTTATTTTTAATCTTCCAGGTGATGCTACTCGGTAGTCAGTGTAGACTCTAGAATGGGGGCATCCAGAGACCAAGCTCGTAAGAGCAAACCAGGTCCCCTGCCAAGGGTAATTAGGGCTTGGCCCCCAGGTGCTACCCAATGGCTCAGCATCTCTGCCTTGACCCCGCAGGGCACTGCCCCACTGGAGCTTAGGGTCGTGTGACAGCTGCCTGTCGACATGAAGACCTGCGGTGGCCAGGCTCAGACTCCCTCTCCTGCCTGCTTCGCCAGCTGGGACCCCCTCCATGGCACACTGGGGGAAATGGCGCCAAGTCCTGGATTGTCTCAAATGATCGACCCACGTGGGCAAATGGGACCCACTCAATAGGTCTTGCAAAAGAAGCCACCACCACTGACAGGAGAACATCCTTCAGCGGGTGACAGTTGACTCTGACAGCTGATTCGGGCGGCTCCTTCTCAGCCTTTACCTCTGCTCAGAGGTCCACACAGACGACATGTGGCTGCACATGACCGGATGCTCCCAGGAAGATGACCACTGCCCACCCCATCCTCCAACACCCTTCCCACTTTAAAAACTGCACAAGAGGCTATTCCCCAACAGGAGTTATAATGAGAACATATTATCACCCCTCTCCCCTCACCCAATCCCATTAGACCCTTTATCTGTTTTTCTTCAATCCCGCAGGGAGCCCAAACCAGCTCAGCTCTGTTCACCGTGACTCACCCGTTCAATTCTGAAAATCCCCTCATCTGATTCAAACTCCTAAACTTCCTGGACTGTCCAAGCCCGCTGTCACTCGTGGTGCATTTTCCACAAAACCTTCTCCTTTCTGGCATGCCCTTCCCTTCCTGAAACAGAAAACTGACTAACCCCTGGGAACACAACCCTCTGGTGAAGTTTTTTTTTCTATTCCTCTTATATGATGTACTGCAGTTCTTGAAGTTCAGATATGGATACTTTATGCTCCTTTTTGCCACTTCTAGAGTATTTTTCTCTCTTATTCTCCATACTCTAAACCCAAAAACGCCACGATAGTGACCTTCTTGTTTCAGTCATTTACACTCTTCCTGAGAGCCCTCCACCCCTACCACTTCATTGACGAAGTTGGCACTGACATTCACTTCACAAGGAAGGCCACTGCCAGCATTGCTGGTGATGTCAGAACGCACACAGGTGACCAAACACCATCATTTGCTAACCAGCTCGTGCCCAAAGTCTGGTCACTAATTAGTCACTTCCCAATCACACCCTGACTCATAAGCCACCTGCAGTATGGCCCATACTTTGAACTCTCAGCCTCTCCTCCTTGAGTGTCCCGCTTCCACTCCAGTTGTTCCTTAGTATCTTAGGACATCAATCCATTGACCACGTCAAATTTCCTTTGTCCATGATCTACCTTCTGTACTTAATCCCCTCCTAAGCTGATTTAGATCCCTTGGTCCATCATTGTTATACTTTCTTAAATCCACTTTGGCATCTTTGCCCTTCTCTCCTTCCATTGTCAAAATCCCAAGCTGGTTTTCAAAATATCTCTGTTACCTCCATACATATATCTTAAATCTAAACATGATATGGCTAAAAATAAACCGTGTTGACTGGTCTCACTTCAAATTACAACCACAGATTTCAAGTGAGTGCTCAGCCTTGCCAGCAGTTCCACCACCTTTCTGGTTAATTTCACACCTTTTCCTCTCTCCTCACTTCTACACATCACTACACACATACCACCTTCTTCTTGCTGATAGAATTTCCTTAACCTCCCACCACCAATCCAACTAGCCCAACTTCATCTGTAGCAAAAGCCTCGTCTTCCCTCCTCATCCAATGGAAGATTAACACAACATTCTTTGTAAGATTTGTCTATATTGCTAGCCTGCTTGCACACCTCCTCTCTCTAGTACCCATTCCAGTCAGGCATTTCCTGCACAACTCCAGAAGTCATTCTCGTCAAGTGTCCAATGGGCATTTCTCAGTTCTCCTTTTACTTTACCTCTCAGAAGCACACATCAGGACTGTTCACTCTTTCCCAGTTGGCTTTCTCACACTGCTCAGTGGTTGCTCCTCCCTTGTCCTCACTGTTGGATCCTCTTCCTGGAATCCAGAGCTGGTCAAGTTCTGGCCTTGTCCCTTTGCTCTTCTCCATACACATACTCCCTTGGTGAGCTCATCCAGCCCCTGGCTTAAATATTTTTCTACTCTGAGAGTCTCAAAATTGTATCTAAAGCCCCTAACTCCCCTTGAATTCCAGACTTGTAAATCCAGTGTCTCTGTGACATCTTCTTTTGGTTGCACAGTGTGCCCTGAAAACCATCACAACTGGAACGATTCACCCAGTTCCCCAGGAATAAAAGCAAATCTCTAACCCTCTAAGCCATCCATGACTCCTTCACTCTTTCTCCTACAAGCAAACCATCGGCCATTCCTATCAACTTTAACTTCAAACATCACCACTTGAATGAATGTGTCAGATTTATTCAGCAGACTTTTTCATGTGTCCTCTATTTGGCATGTGCAATATTGCTCTACATGTCCTTATTGGGATAGTTGGGCCACGTGTCTTCTCTTTGGAGAAAGATGGTAAAATTATATACCTTGGCTAGTTATGGAAGAAATTTTACAATTTTAGGTAGAGAAGTAAAGCCTGGAAAACAGGTGTCTAGTTGTATCTGTGTGTGTGCGTGTGTATAGTAGGGGAAGGAAAGATTATAGGTTATATTTGAGTAGTCAGATGAAAGTGCTCTGCCAAATGGTATTTTGAACATTTTTACTGTATCAGTTCAGCAAAATTAATGCTTATAAATGCTGGGAGCATAACTGAGGGAGAAAACCATTAGCTAAAGGCTATAATCTTAGCACATTGGAAGAAAATTATTTGGAGGATAAAAACGTTCAACACAGAACTTGAAATAAAAGGTTTTAAAATGCCCAAAGTCTCATTCAGATCACACAGACTTCATGGATTCAGAGGTGAATCCCCAGTCTGTTCTGTCCTCTCCTGCCCATCCCTTAAACCTTACCCCCCCTTGATATAATCTATCTTGTATCCCCATTTCCCCCTCCAAATTTTCTTATTTCAGCCATTCCTGTTGTTCCCTTCCCACTACCCCTCCTCCTATTACTGCTATTGCAAAGCTTTTTAGTTGCTTTGATGGATCCCCAGACCCATCCTTCTAGAAACTATAGCAAGACAAATCTTGATCTAGTGTCACTTTGATCAAAATACTCCCAATCCATGACTCCGTATTTCTTAAGTACATATCTAACTGCTTTTAGTTGGCATTAGGCGCAGGCATTTTATGATCTTCTCTATCACCTTTCTGTAACATGAAGCACATCCCATATATATTCCTTTCAAATCTCATTCCCCACTACCAAAAGCCCCCATATCTTAGTCCCAACTGGGAGACCAGATGGTCCAGGTGAAGTCCTACTGCAAGGCAGAGTCAAGTGAGGAGCTCATGGGGCAGGTGTAACTGACAGCAGGTTGCCTAATGGGTCAACTGGGGGCATCACTGAGCCACAGAAGCAGAGGTAAGGTTAGATGTTGGTAAGTACTCCATTCTGCATTTACTTGGATAGAATTAGGAGTAGCCTGAATGTAGCGGCTAAGAAGAGACAGAGAACAAGACAAGACTGGTTACAAGTGTATAACACAAGAGAAGTCAGATTAAGCTCTCTGGACACCAAGTGTCCAAAAGACTGGTACCCTTTTGCTGGCCACAGACATTGTCACTAGGGTAGGGCTGAGCCTTATAAGGTTCCAAACAAATCACCTTGGACGTATCGGGATGCTCCCTCCTCTGTGGTCACTGGCCAGTCCTCATTAATGACATAATTCATGCTGTTCGCCATCCACCTCAATAGTCAACTCACAGCTCACCTTCCCTTTGATGACTCCAGCTCTCCCTGCTTCGCAGAACTCCTTTAGCACATGCTGACTGTGTGACCTCACATAGCACCTAAATCTGCACTGGTTCATATTCATCAATTCTTGTGCCCTGAGTATAGTGTCATGTTTCCCCAACTTGCCTGAGGCTATTTCTTATGCATCTACTGTCTCCCTAATGCTGCTGGGAGAAATGCAGAGAACTAAACGGTATCTCTGCCTCCAGTCCCTGCCTCTCTAGTCCATCCTGACTCTGTATCCATAGTGATCTCGAACTCAGAAATCTGATCCTGACGTGTTCCAGCTGCAAATGCCCTCGCCTGGAAGACAAATACCCAAACTCGGCTAGGTGTTCATGGCCTCCCATTGTCTTTGCCCAATCTAGCTCTTTATTCCCCAACATCTAATTCAAGGTATAATCAGGTTGCTCACTGATATTTCCTGAAGAGGTGGAAGAATTTAATGTCTTAACTTTGGGCTCAGTCCAGTGGTCATGTCCCTTCTTCTAAGAACGCCCACCTCAACAGTTCAAGACTTAACTCCATCCTGACAATTCCCATAAGCTTTGCTTGCATCTCTAGCCCCTCTTGACATTGTCAATGTTTTCCATGAATTAATTGTCCCACTGATGTATGTTCCACCCAAACCATGGCACTGGGCACAAAGTCCAAACTCGGGGATTTTGCAAAATTAATTAAGAAATATATAGCTACATAGAAAAATTGTTTAAGAAATACTAAGACATCTTTCTCAAGATAGCAGTGATGGGGGATAAGGGCTAATTAGATAGAGAGATCATGGGTAAAAATACATTTTTCTAATTTTGCTATAACCAAAGGAATAGCAATGAGTTCATGAGCCAAACAGACGGGTTCCTTCTTTCTCCCAGGACTAAGCGTGTCAGTAGAGCAACCTCAGTCTCTCTAGGTATTCTGTGTCTTTTTATGCTGAATTTTTCACTTAGTATTCATTTATTCTATGTTTATCCACTACCTTGGTTCACAATAATGTCTGCTTTACATTTAATAAATAAAACACTAGGTTCTGAAATGTTGATAGGGTCCTGAATTTCACACTACTTTGCATAGACTGAGCATCAGCTGTTTCTGGATCTTCTTATATTGGGCAAACCAGGAATTCTTTCTGCTAATGACTCTGCCCCAAGCATTACTGATTTATTCTAACATTCGACAAGTATTTTGGCAGCAAACAGTACTGTCTAGCCCCAAGAGTACACAGGCTCCCTGAGATGGATAGATTTTCAGTTTTCAGGGGAAAGGAAAATGAAATGACAAAGAGAACATTTGTTCTGTAAGATCAGACATGGTGAGTTCCGTCCAATGTTAGATGATTCCTTTGTGGGCAGTGGGCCCCTGACGGCATAAAGGCCCCCTCCACTCAGGGCCCCCTCAGTGCCCTAGTGCACGGCAGATGTCTGAGCTCCGCAGTGACCGCTGGGATACCAGCCAGCCCAGCACCCAGAGCACAGCTTCCACTCAGCAATGAGTTTCCTGGGGAGGCTACTTCCAGGCACAATCCTCCCAGTTCCCTTCTTCCAATTCACAGCTGTGTTTGTTTCAAATTTCCCAGATTCCAAGAAAAATTAAGTATGCATTTTTTTTTTCAGAGTGAAATACAGCCTGAATCTATCATAAAGGTGCTATGTGACTTTGAGAAAGGCATCTCACACCTCCAAGCTTTAGTCTCCCCTTCTAAAAAGTGGAGATTCGGCCACTTCTTCTAGTTTGCTTTAAGTGTTAGATGAGGCAATCTATAGAAATGCAGCCCAGTTGAAAGCAGACAGGCATTGATCCTTTTCATCTAATGTAACATCAGGAAAATTTCATCGCATTCAGCAAAGCACTTAATAGCAAACAAGTACCTCTACCATTTGCCTGATGCACTGGGCCTTTTGGTAATAACTTTATTTAGTCTGTGTAATAAAAGCCCATGTGATAGATACAATACCAAATCATATTTAATTTGTGAATTCAAATTTCTGATTCTTCAAATATATACTTAGCATATCATAGAAGCAAATTCAATTTATAATCCATATCTCTCTCAAGCTCTCACAGTAAAATAATGGACTCTAACATATGAAGTAAAATTATCAAATAGAGAAATGTTGAATCCCAATTATGAGTCACATAATAAACAGAGAACGCTTTAAAATGATAAGTCCATAATTGAGCACACCTATTACCACCAGCTATTCCCTAGGAGGCTTCCGTTTTCCATCCATGACCCCTATAATTGAGACTGTAAATAAGTTGGGGTGGAATCATTTTTAAGTGCTGGCTGCTCCTCTGGCCCAGCACTCGAGCACTGCCACATGTGGACCATTATTAAACAGCAAAGTGGTTAAAAAAAGAGGCTACTGCTAAAGTTGGCTGCCTGTTAAAGGCATCTTAGGTACCAGCTCAGAAAGAGAGATTGTCTGAAAATTAGTGAGTGCCTGTTTTAGCCAGGGACTTATACTGGCTGCAGAGCTAGCCACAAGTGGACACTCATGTGTACAGACTGTAGGCAATAAGAATTTCAGTTTGGAGTTCCCTGAATCCAAAATGTGCTTTCCATAGTACTCTGCCTCTCAGGGTTTGTGAGGTACAGAAAATAGTCACGTGATGGGATGCTGTTAAATACTTCATAAGAAAAATTAAAATCCTTCCAGACTCTTTTCTCTGTACTGATGCTTGCTAAACATTAAACATTGTAAAAACAGAGTAAAATTGTTCAAAATCGATCCCTTTATTGTTCCTGCAACAACATGATGGAAGCCCTTTATGAAAGGGCCCCACAATCCCAGGGCACAGTAGCAGCCTGGTCTCAGTACGCTGGACACGAGAGACGGTGAAGCATCCCCTCCACCCTACTTCTCCTTGGCCTTCCGGATTCCTCTTACCACTACCCTGATGTTCCAGAAACTTGGCAGTGGCCTCTAGGCTGCATCCAGCTCTCAAATGGCACTTCTTGGCATTTAGAGTGTTTAAAAACCAGAAAATTTCACACACAATTCAGAGTTCTAGCTGCCCTTGAGAATGTACAGCCACCTTGCAATTGGGTCCATGTTGGAGCTAATTCCTGTTATAGAACAAGGGATAATGGCATGAGAAGCAGTACTGGTCATAAACCGTGTCACCCACACATTGTCAATGGAGAAAAATAACAACTCCACAGACCACAGTCTCCAATCTATCTGGCCTAGTTTGTAGGAAGTCATTTCTTAGAGACTAGAGAAACATGCTTCTCAATGGAGAGAGGCACACAACGTCTCCTGCTTCCCTTTCTCTGTAAAAATGAGCCAGAATTTCTGGCCCCTTGCCTAAAAGTTTCCAAGCCATTCTATTACCTGACACTACACATTCTTTTCAATCAGAGAATATCCTTGTTTTGCAGAGAAGAAGCTAGAAATAGGGGAGGTCAACGTGCCCAGGTCTCACGGCTAAACAGAGGGGTATTAGAAAAAGTCACCAGAAGGGTTTTCCAGTACTTGCTCCGTTAGAACATACAGAGTGGGGTGGCGTCCACGAGCGTACCTCAGCTCAGGGAGGGAGAGGGAAACTCAGGGAGTGGCTAGAGAATATCCTGCATGATTCCACGAGGAGAAGGCAAGCCACAGAAAAAGATGGTCCTGAGTCAGTGGAGCGTTCTGCAGTCTATAAAGCACTCAAAGTAGCACAGAATCACGAAGCTTCCCCAACCCAGAGAGCTTCAGTATCCAAACACACTGAGAATTGCGGTGTATTGGGTTTAGTCATGTCCTTCAGCTGAATCCACATCCTATGGGTGCGAGCCCTTTGTAGGTGGCTCCTCACGTAAGTGAGAAAGAAGAGGACATCGCCACGTGACGCCACGTGACGGGAGGCAAGATGTAAGCCAGGGAGCCAGAGGATGGGGCAAGCCAGCAGCTCTCCACCAGCCCTGGAGGAGCAAGCCTTCTGGCCTCCGAAACCATGAGACAATGAATTCTGGTTGTTTAAGAAAAACTGGTTTGTGCTATTTATGATAGTAGCTCCTGCAAACTAAGACAAGCAGCAGATCTCAGCCACCATCCCTCTTGTGCACAATACATGTGATCAGGATGCTTGAGCCTTCAGAAGTCAGCAATACATAGAAAATTAACATTGATTTTGGGACAAGAAGGAAGGTACAACTGAGAATTCTTGAAAACTACAACAAATGTGTGAGGATGATGATGCATAGCATATACTAAAATAGATTTAATTTTTTAGAACAGTTTTAGATTTGCAGAAAAAAATGAGATGATATTATGGAGGATTCCCATATACCATGTACCCCATTTTGTCTATTAACAACATTCTACATAAGTATCTTACATTTTTATACTAAATGAGAAAATATTGATACATTATTATTAACTAAAGGCCAGAGTTTATTTAGATTTCTTTAGTTTTTACTGAATATCTTTTATTTGTTATAAGATCCTGTTCAGGGCATCAAGTTGCATTTATTTTGTTTTTGTTTTTTTTCCCCCCGAGATGGCTCCCTCATCTGTTTGCTCATTGCTTTTGCTCGTTGTTTGCGCTCATTGTCTGCTCATTGTCTGTCTGTTTTTTCTTTAGGAGGCACCAAGAACTGAACCTGGGACCTCCCATGTGGGAGGCAGGCATCCAACTGCTTGAGCCACATCATCTCCCTGCTCGTTTGTTTTTGCTCATTGTCTGCTTATTGTTTATTTTTTGCTCATTGTCTGCTCAATGTTTTTGCTTGATGTCTGCTCATTGTTTGTTTGCCTTCTTTTGGAGGCACAGGGAACTGAACTGGGGTCCTCCCATGTGGGAGGCAGGTGCTCAACTGCTTGAGCCACATCCACTCCCCTACATTTAGTTTTCACGGCTCCTTAGGCTCCTCTTGGTTGTGACAGTTCCTCAGGATTTTCTTGTTTTTGATGACCTTGACAGATGCGAAGAGCATTGGTCAGGTATTTTGTAAAATAACTGATTGGAATTTGTCTGATGTTTGTCTGACTGGAATTATGTGTTACTGGGAGGAAGATTGCAGAGATTAAAGTGCCATGTTCATCACTTGAGGTAAATACTTCATCATGCCTTACCCCTACTGATGTTAAGCTTGAGCAATTGGCAGAGATAATGTTTGTTGTGTTTCTCCACTTTTAAATTGCTCATTTTCTCCCTCTTTCCCTACTATCCACTGTGGAAGGAAGTCATGATGTGCACCCCTCACTCAAGGAATGGGGAGTCATGCTCCGCCTACTTGAGGGTGGTGTATCCACATGAGTTATTTGGAAATCTTCTGCCCTGGGGATCTGTGTCTTCTCTTCCTGGTGTTTATTTACTCAATTTTTATTTATATCAGTATGGGCTCATGGATATTTATTTTATACTTTGGCTTATAGTCCATTCATTAAATTTATTTTGTTGCTCAAATTGCTCCATCTTTTATACTGGGAGCTCTTTCATTTGGCTCTTGTGCTTTTCTGACAAGTCCTCATCAATGTAGGTGTTTGTGATATTTTTTAGTGCTTCCTTATTTCCTGGCATAACAAGATGCTCCAGGGTCATCTCGTATTTTTCCTGCTCCAGTCCTAGAATCAGCCATTTCCCCAAGGAAGCCAGGTTTCTTTTATTAAAGAATGGTATAAGAAACCAAGATCTAGGTACTAGCTGTGATGATGGGCTCATGTGTCTACTTGGGCAGGCAATGGTGCCCAGTGGTTTGGTCAAGCAGGAACTGGTCAAATTGTACTGTGAGGACATTTTGTGGACTTAAATCATCAGTAAGCTGACTGCATCTATGGCTGATTACATCTACAATCAACTAAGGAGACTGACGTCAGCAATGAGTGACGTCTTGTTCAGTCACTTGAAGGCTTTAAGAGAAGTGATTTCAGCATTCAGAGAGAGAATTTCCAGCTCTACTCGAGACAGCCAGCGTCTCCAGTGGAACTCAACAAGGATCTTCATCAGAGTCCCTGGCTTGCAGCCTGCCATATGGAATTTGGACTTGTGCATCCCCACGGTTGCATGAGACAATTCTATAAAACCTCTCCTTTGATTCTGTTTCCCTAAGAACCCTGACTAATACGTTAGGTATGGATGTTTTTACTGGGGTGTTTTCAGGAAAACATTTAGTTTCCAAAGTGTTTTCCACCCATTTTCACATCCAAACCTGATGACAGTACTCTATTGCGTCCCCCAGGAAATTACGGTTCTGAGAGGTTGGGGAACCAAGTTCAAAGTCTCAAACCTAGTTTATGGTGGTATGAACTGAGTGTTTAATCAAATAGGCCCCATGTTTCAGGGACTGCACTATACAGTGGAATTATAGTGGTGCCCAAACTGATCTGGAATCTTCCTTTCTGAATCTTACAATCTAACATCAGACAGAATTCAAACATATACATACAAAATTAAATATTTAACAATGATTGGTCCTTTAAAGGAAACGTCCCATGACCTGTGTGAGTGAATGACAGAAACGCTTAACCAAGAGGGCGGGCAGTTGGGGTGGATTGTGATGCATTGAGCATGTTGTTTATAAGCTCAGATCTTGAAAGAGTGACAAATAATGAATGGAGGGTGGTTTCCAGAGAGAATAGAAAGTACAAGGAAAATGTGCAAAATGTCCTGAATTGGAAAGAAGCTTGGCATGGTCAACTAGCTACAATGCGGGTCATGTGTAGTCAGAAAGGGGATGACTGCTGTAGGGGAGAATGGAGAGATTTAGGAAAGGCAAATTTCTGATTTTATGTGACGAGCAATAAAATGACACCAACATGTTTTAAAATGAAATGATAAAATGTATGAGGCAAAAAATATTATTCTGATTTCCTTGTAAAGAATGAATAGGAAAAGGGCAAGGCTGGACTCAGGCAGACCAGTTAGGAAAATATTTCAGCATTCCAGTAAGATGGTCGTAGCTCAGACTGGAGTTCTGGAAGTGATAATGAAAAGAAATGGAAGCATTAGAAAGCTATTTATGAGATAATTCAAAATGTGGGAGAATTAGCTAGATATAAAAATGTAGGAAGATAGGTGGGAAGTGCTAGATGATAAACTTTAATATATCATAAGCAAATATTCCGATCTTCCCAATTGTGTGATTGTCTCCACTTTTTGGTGGTCAGCATGGAAAAGACTGACAGGAAGGTTCATCTAGACTTGAATGTGACCATGAATTATGGTACATTGGAAGACGAATATGGGCCTTGGAGCCACACGTCCGAGGAGCACAGACAGAAAAGTGATGCTAATTTGGAGCTGTGAGTTAGACAAGTTGCCGTCCATGGGGTCAAAGAACATTGGAGTTGCCTGAACCAGCTACCCAGTAAGAGTGAGAGATTGATAAATGAATGGAATATTTTAACAAGTGACAGTAGAGCTGATATAGATTTTGGTGATAGCAAGTTCCAAGACGTGATGGTGAAAATGGTGGCTTAGAGGGACAGGAGAAGAGGGCTGCTGGAGAGGAGGAGATGCAGGGATTGAGAAATCAGGAAGTTGGATGAAGAGGCTCTGCGGATGCTGAAGACCCTTTGGCTAATGACTTGGCTGGAGGAGACAAGAAGGCTTTGGCTTAGGTGCCCCATTTTTATTGAACAAGGGGGAGCAAACGGGGGCTGCTGCTGAGAGAACCCAGGAGAAGGAGAGTGGGACAGTCAGATATGAACCTTGAAGGGGCAGGGTGGAGCCAGAGGTGTTGTGTTAGACCCATGATTTTATGATCATGGTTAGCAGTTTGTACTTATTCTTCTCTCCATTCAAAGAAGCTTAGAAAGACTAACTGAGGGCTCATAAAGAAATCCTGAGAAGGGGTTTAAAATCCCTCCCTCTGGGCTGTCAGCTATTTGAAGCCACCATACTTTGGAGCCAGAAAGCAGTGAATTCAAATGCTCCTTTCTTCACTTACTAGAGATATCATCCCGGACATGTCATGTAAATTTTCTGAATTGCAGTGTCCACATTTGTAACAAATGAGCTGAAAACATCCACTGCACAGAGTATTGTTCTGTTTTTTTGATAAGAGTCACATTGAAGTATGCATGTAAAATGCCTAACATAGACTTGAAACTTATGAACACCTCTGTTTTCTCATCTATAAATAGAAATAATACTACAACCCACCTCATAGAGATTTTGCCAAGATTACCAATCAGTATATAAAATGCTTACAACAGTGTTGGCACATGGTCAAGAATATATAAGCTTTGGCTATTTTAACTAGTAACAGAGACACTAGGTAATTCACCTTGTCCTCAAGCGAGCCATTTTGGGTTGGCATCATTCACCTTCACTCATTTATTTATTTAGTATTTTAACAAGGTGGAGTGGGCGATCTTGTCTTTTAACACTGGTTGTACGCATGGGGAAAGGGGCCGGGGGAGTCTGATTTCTGTGTGTGGCCCTCCCATGGTTGGGGGGCCACAGGAGATGAGTTTCCTTGTCCTCTCCCTTGTCCACAGTGCCATGTGGGTGTGTGTCCTCCGGGAAGAGGCTGCAAGCCAGCGAGGGTCATGTGGAAGGTAGAAGGCAGGAGCCTCCCCCAGCTGGTGAGGGGCCATGTTTGGAAGCCAGCCCCCTTCCCTGGGTCAGAGGGAATGCCAGGCCCTTAAATCCACCCTCACTCAAGGCTGCTCTGCCAGGAAGCAGCCATGCCACAGGGATTGGAGTTAATTTGCCTTTATTTGGTGTCAGGGCTGGTCTTATCTGCCTCATCAACCTGGTGACCATACAATGGGGTTTTTTTGCTTTTTAAATGAAGATCCCTGGCTCGCCCAATACCCCATTTAAACAAAGTCACCTTTGAAAATATCTAACTCCCACACTGATCAATCACTTAGGAACACTCAAGGTATTCTCTGCTGGGTGGTCAGGAGCAGCACAGGGGTCTGGCCCCTCACACGTCTCGGCCAGAGCTGGCGGCCAGCCCGTGGCCCCCACCAGCCTTGGCCATTCCCAGGAGGGGCCAGTGCCCTGGGCAGAGGCTCCTCCCGGCCTGCAGGGCTGAGCACAAACTGCTGCTCCTGCTGGGAAGAGCAGCTTTCCTAAGAGGCAAGATCCATGCTCCCCTCCCACCAGCAGACAGTCAGGGAAGGTGAGGTGTCTGGGAGGAACACGGAGGAACATGGCAGCTCAGTGGAGCAAATGAAAACACCTGCAGGCCAGGTGGGTAAAGTAAAGGTGCGAACTAAGCCAGATGAGGTAGAGGGGCCTTTGGGAGCTGGAGGGGCCTTTCACCAGGGACAGCCATGGCATTATGCTCCAGGTTTTTGTAGCCAATTCAGGTCCAGTGTTGCCAGATATTCCGATTTTTCAAGAGAAGCCAGGAAACTGGACTCATGAGGGGGTATGTGTGCACAAAGCTTCAATTTATAAATGTGAATTATAAATGTTAATAATGCATTCCATTTCATACAGGTAGCAACATTATTTTGGTGCAGGTGCATTTTTCATACGGTTACCCCACCAACTGCAATGGCGGATTCATGGAGCAACGTGGCTAAGCCATGAGTCTAGCTGTCGGGACAAACCCTGGCCCAGTTGTCACTGTGGAGGCATTTTGAGCATGGGATTAGGTTCTACCTTCAGTTGGCTTTCAGTAAAGGAGCATACCCTCAGCCATGTGAGTGGGGGGTCATGAAAGCCAGGGCTGAGGGTTTCAAGAATGAGAAGGAGGTCTACCGCTCCCGACCTCCCCGCAGCCTTGGACTCACTAAAGACTGTCACTCTTCCTGGAATTTCCAGCCTCCGACCTGCCATATGGAATTCAGACTTGCCAGCTGCATAGTCATGCGAGACAATTCCTTATAATAAGCTTCTAGATAGATAGATAGATAGATGGAAATATCTATAGACACATACATAAATATGCATATGTATTAAGACACACACATATATTAAGACATGCACAGATATAGCCTATTGGCTGTTTCTCTGCAGAACTCTGACTAATACACCAGCAAATAATGAATAAAGAGAAAGCTAAATTGATGTGAATGTTAACCTAACTCAAATGCAATACAGAAACAGAGTTGCTTTTAAAGAGAGCAAAGAATAAACTGCAGAGGCCAGTGTTTTGATGGCATCACCTGTGCTCAGCAAGCATAGCCATGCCCCCGAACTTGAGGCTCAGTCTGGGTTTTCCACACTATTAGAAGGGAGGGTAGGTGCAGCCTTTTCTTCTTCCAGAAACTGACTCTCTGCATTTCCCCCCCCCGCACACACACTTCCAGAAGACAGGTAGGGCAGGGTGTGGCCATTCCTTATTTATTATTTTATTTGTCATTCAACATATATTTATTATTTATCTTCCTTTTAATTTAAAAAATGCCTAACAAATATTTATTATGATGAGCCAAGCACTGTACTTTTCAGTTTATTAACAGATTGGAAAACCCCAAAGATGAAAAGCAAAGAGGAACTCCGCAATCTCGCCTCCTTCCATCAGCGCCAACCGGGCAGCGGCCAAGGCAGCCAAGCCCACGCAGCGAAGAGCAGGATGCAGGGCTATCCTGACAGGAGGTCGAAGGAATTCGACAAAGCTTCACGAGCATCTGCCCTCTGGGTGTGAAGCCCATGCTGAGAAGGCTGCCCAGAGGCACAAGCTCTTCCCCAGGAAGGAAATAACAGCAAGTACCACGGAGAAACAAACACCAGACAGACACACAGAAGGGACCACAGAGCACTAAGATTCAGAGCTTCACTTGTGGCTTCCAGGAGGACAGACCTAGTCTTGATCCTAGAGGACTTGCAGGGCATCGGTGGGGAGGGGGGGGTGGCTTGATCCTAGAGG
>JAQZBX010015484.1:21103-37596 GCA_029593785.1 Cabassous unicinctus | reverse complement strand
AGAATCTTTGCCACAAGGCCAGGACAGATGGTTGGGCTATGCACACAGCCTTGGGGAAGCTTCAAAATCCACCATTGGCCTCTCACATGAAGGTGAAAGCAGGCTGGCTTGATTTTCCTGAGGAGATACTAAAGAAAGCCTTAGCAAATTTTAAAAGAAAGTGATAGTGACATAATCAGATATCAATTTTTGCAACTGTATTGAAATATTGGGACTGCTGCAGACAACAGTGTTGTTACTTTAATTCATGATAGTCTACTGTTATGCACCACCTCTGGCATCACTCAATGGCCACTCTTTACTGCAGCCATAGAGCTGATTATTTAGTGGAGGAGGTGCAAATGAGCTAAAGCATCCATCTCTTGATTTTTAGGCAGGGAGGTTGTTTCTCTGACACATATCATTTTGAAAAAAATAATTAAAACCATGATTAACAACACTATAGTTCACCTAATATTATGCCAAAACATTTTTAGATTTTCAGGAATTTTATGTACTCTTTAAGTATTCATATGAACATTTTACTGATACAACTTGGATCAATAGAGGGTTAAAGAATCACTTTTAATTTCATAACTCTTTTGAATGCCTTCCTTTCAACTTATAATATATCAAATGAACTCAAATATTCTATTATTTCACTTTTTCCCAAGGTGGAAGATATTTTTCTGCGTTTGACTCTGAGAAGACAGGTTTGAACATTATAATCTTTTAAAAGTGATGATTTATTTTTCTTAAACAGCCAAGGAAATTATAAGGTTAGAGTATAAGAAGCTATTCTGATAAAAGAGATATTTTCTTTTGTATACTGATTAGTCAGGAGAAAGATGTTTTGCAATCTTTTGCTGAAACAGACTACTGGTTTGGAGAATTTTGTTATTTTAACAGAGAAAGAACAAAATTTTAACTTTTCATCAGTATACTATTTGATATCACAGCTTTTAAAACTTTATAGGTAGACCTAATAAATTTTACTCAACTGTAAAAATTTCATTTTCATGGACCTTCTGCACTTTGTGTATTCATTCAGGTTTTGTTTTATATTTTAACTTTTCTTTATAACCAGTCATTTCATTCTAGGACAAAATGACTGTCTTTTTCTTTAATAATAAAAATGTATTCTATACATCTTACATATATAAGCTTCTAAAATGGTATTGAGAACTATCTCAAAGCAAATTTCTTACAGCATACAATTACCATGATTATATAAATTAATAGGTATTTTATTTTAGCAGTGCAGGAAAAACTACTTTCCCCATTATTTTATGAAAACTAAGATTCCCAATGGAAAGATTATCTTCTCCCTGTCACCACTTTCATGCGCAGATTGGGGTGGCCTTGATGGCCATCCTGCTTTGCACCATCCAGTCTCTGCTCCACAATGAGTCACTGTAATCAGCCATTCAGACATCCTAGCTCAAGCCATGCTTCTGCAAACACTTATAACCATTAAGGACGACACAGAATATAGTTACTTCATGTCAAGACCACAATAACCATTTTTTATGAAGAGATTTGCAGTAATTTCCTTAGTCAAGACTTAAAATTTTCATCACTTTAAAGATTTAATATACATAATGCAAATTTATCTTATTAGCATTCATACTTATTTATTAATACAAGTGCTTATTTAATTTTTGGCCATTTGAATGGATCTCTTTTAAGTATTTTCATTTTTCAATTGAATATTACCTTCTGGAGGTATTGAAATATACACTGAACAAACAGACAAACACAACAAAAGTTATGACACAATGACAGAAACTGTAAGGTCATTAACTTGACATAATTCTTACTCCTTTGGTATGGCTATTTTTAGGCTTTTCATTATTTTATATCTTTGATTTTATTCTTTTAAGTTTTAAACACATTTACTAGCAATCAGCAACATTTAGGAATATTTGAGCATTATAAATGCAGTTAAGCTTTAATTCAGCAGTTTAGATAGACAGGTATTTAACACATATATTTTGGATCATTGCTTTTTAGAAGTACACTTAGACTTAGGAATTAGCTAAAAAATTACTTGTAAGAGGTGAGCAATTGTAGGTTTGTTAAGTAAGATTATTAGGGACAGCTGGGAGTTGAAAATTTTTATAAGATGAGAAGGATCAGAGGAATAGGACCTGAGATGGTGCTTGACTTGGGAAAGATCAGAGAGGGAGAAGGGGATGTGAACATGCATAATGCTTTCTGCCTGGGCCACATTCTGAAGATCAAAGCGAGGAGCTGCGGAAGGAGGCTGAAAATTGGGGAGTTGGGCTTGAGAGTGGGTGGTGGGTAAGGAGAAGGGAGAGTGTTCAAGGGGAGCTATGGGGGAATGGGAGGAAGAAATAAGTTCAGAGTTGAGCTGATGAGGTATATGGCAATTAGGAGGGGTGTGATCAGAGGGATCAGAGTTGGAAGAAGGTTTTTCTGGGTGCAGAAGGCAGGGAGGGGTGGGGAGGCGAGGAGAGGTGAGCACTGGCCCATCACCTGTATGAGAAGGTATGGGAGGAGGAGCCTGGTCTGGAAGATAAAGTTGAGAATTTCCGAGGTGGTAGGGGATGTGAGAGAGGAGGAGAAGGAAAGTTTCTAAGAGGGTTTTTGGTATAAAAGAAGCATCTGATAAGAGAAACAGGATTGACAAAGGGAGAGATTAGTATGAAGGAAAAAATATGCCTGAACATGAGGAATTTTTGACCACTTGCTGGTGCACTGGGTAAAATTCTCTAAGTCTCAGATAATTTGGAACTTGAAAGTGCTGTTCTATGGCCTTTGACTTTCATTTGCCAATTTGTTTTGTAGCCACAAAGAGATCAAATATAAAATGAGATTTTAAGGACTGATATCTCCTTCTGGGTTTAGTGTTTTAAAATTAGGAGACAGACCAGAGGCATTTTTCTGGGGTGGTAAAATTCAGTTCTCCATTTTAGGTGGCATGGGTACCTAAGGTTATCTAGAAAGGAAAGAACAGAGGAGATTCCAAGTGAGACAGGTGTCCCCGAATCAGGCAGAAATCACCCAAGGAAACAGGAGTCCATGCTTGGAGCCAGACATCTCCAGAGCCATGGAGATGTGTCCACAAGGACACAGGCCTCCCACCCACCATGGCCCTCAGGGACAGTGAGGATCACTGACCTAGCCCTAGGTTTTTAGGTTTTTGATGGATCATCCTGCACAATGGAAAAAGGAAAGAGACAGAGGGAGAGAGAGAGCAAGATCCTTTGGTGAAGAAATCCTTGACACACCCAACTATGATTCAGTGTCTGATGTTGGATGGATTGTCTTGGCAGTGGCAGGGGTGGAAATTCTTCACCAATCAGTCAGTCCCAGTGACCCCAGACCCAGGTTATTGGCACTAAATATTAGAGAAAAACGGTGCTCACTGGGACACAGAGACTGACAATTGCAGGCAGAAAGTTTATTGGGAAGCTCTGCTAATGGTAGGGTTTCTGAAGACAAGGCTTCAGCCCCCCTGTGAGCATGGTGGGGGTCTGAAGAGAAACCTCAGCCTACCCCTGGAGGGTGGATATGACTTTATACAGTACATCAATAGTTGGGAAACTGAGTACCACCTGGGGGCAAATGGTCAGGTGGAAGTATGCTAGGCAGTCTTGGAATGTGGGAGGGGTTGGTGATGTTTTGGCCTGGAGGGGGTGATGGCCCTTATGTGCTCCATTTTCTTTATTCTTGCGAGGGGATGGGCTGCCTCATAGGTGATGGCTTGCTCAATTGGTCAGTTGGGTTATGGCTGGAGGCTGCCTTTCTTCATTTTATATCACAGAGTTATGGTTTCACAGTCTTATGACCTGTTAATCATTGCAAACCTTGAAAGGGGGTCTCTCTAACAGAACCTATGACTATAAAGAAAATGATCCCCCTCACCTATACATTCAACTCATTTTTTACAAACCTACCAAGTCCATGTTAATGGTTAAAAAAAGTCTCTTCAACAAATAGTGTTGGGAGAACTGGATACCTATAACCAAAGGAATAAAAGAGGACCCTTATCTCACCCCCATACAAGAATCAACTCAAAATGAATCAAACATCTAAATATAAAAGCCAGGACCATAAAACTACTAGAAGAAAATGTAGGGAAACATCTTCAAGACCTTGTAGTAGGTGGTGGTTCTTGGACCTTAAACCCAAAACATGTGCAGCAAAAGAAAAAATAGATAAATGGAACTTCCTCAAAATTAAATAATTTTGCACCTCACAGGATTTTGTCAAAAGAGTGAAAAGGCAGCCAACTCAATGGGAATATGTATTGGAAAATCATATATCTGATAAAGGTTTAATAACCAGGATATATAAAGAGATGTTACATGTCAACAATAAAAAGACAAATGACACAAGTGAAAAATGGGCAAAAGACATGAATAGACATTTTTCCAAAGAAAAAATACAAATGGCAAAAAAAAAGAAGAAATGCTCAACATCACTCATGATTAGGGAAATGCAAATCAAAACTACAATGAGTATCATTTCACACTTATCAGGATGGCCAGTATTAAAAAGACAGAGAACTACAAGTGTTGGAGAGGATGTGGAGAGATAGGTACACTTTTTCACTGTTGGCGAGAATGCAGAATGATATAGCCACTGTGGAGGACTGTTTGGCAGTTCCTAAAGTAGTTAAATATAGACTTGCCACATGACCTGGCAATACCACTACTGGGTATATACCCAGAAGAACTAAGAGCCACACAAACAGATATCTGCACACTGATGTTCATAGCAACATTATTCACCACTGCCAGAAGATGGAAACAACCCAGGTGTCCATCAACAGATGAATGGATAAACAAACTGTGGTCTATTCCCATGATGCACTATTATGCAGCTGTGAGAAGAAATGAAGTTGTAAAGCATATGACAACATGAATGAACCTGTAGGACATTATGCTGAGTGAAGCAAGCCAGACACAAAAGGACAAATACTGTATGAATGCATTACTATGAACCAAATATATTATGTTACATACTGTTTGATTCAAAATTTTTTTATATGTATCCATTCATTTAATTGAGAAATATATATATTTTTTTCATCTGTGTTTACTTTAAAAATTTTAATTGTTTATATTTTCAATTATTAAATGTACAAAAAAAGTAAAAAAAAAATGAGAATGATCCCCTTTTGTAAGGAAGTCTGGCCTCAATATTCATAAGAAGATGAGCCGAAATGGCCAGCACAAGCCACCCCAGCTGGCTAAGGAATTAGTTACCTCACTGTACAAAAGCTGGAGTGAAATAATTGTGAAAACAAGGTGAATAGGAACCAGAAGAAAAATGCTCCCAGACTCTAATTCAACGGATGATATCTTAGATACTAATATTTTCTCAAGTATATCAAGAATTGAGAATGCCACTGCTCTTATACCTCCAAAACCTCCATATCTGGGGGAAGAAAACAGATATAAATTGCCATTAGATCTCACAGAAATCACATCCCCAACCCACACCCAGAGTGATGTAGCTTTTATGCAGGGTGCCCCTACCTCAGATGGCAAAGCCAGGGCCAATTTCCTCACCAGCAAGTACTCACAGGAATAGATGGCCAAGGACAACCCAGGGGCTATTTATAAGTACATACTTCATTCTCATTATCTGACGCATATAATTGGAAGGTTAACTTCCTAGACACAGAGAGGACCTCAGAAATGCTAGGATTGCCAATTTCAGTCCTGGTAGAGATTGCTTTCAAAATATTTTATAACCTAAGGACAACGTCAGAAGCAAACAGTCACATATAAGGCTAACTTAAATGCTAATTTTTAGGAGCAGTCCTGAGCAAAACCTTCCAGCAACACAGGGAGGCAATGAAAGATAAGATCTCTGAGGCCCTGGAAAAGTTCTGGATCCCCAGCAATATGCTTACTGTGAGGAGAATGGGTATTGGAAGTGTGAATGTCCCAGTCTCCCAGGGAAAAGAGCAACAGAGATTCCTAAACCCATAACCCAAAGCCTCAGCTTACAGGGGATGAAGGTAGAGAACAAGAATGATGGGGCCCAGGGACACTTCCCACTGGTAAGGGAATGAACCCAATCACCTGCAAGGAACCTTGGAACTCTCTCTGAGTGGGCAAGAAATTAGTAACTTTCTGGTGGCTACAAGAGCAATATTTTCAGTTTTCAATGAAAAACTTACTCAAAAAACAAATGAGACTGTCCCTTTTATTGGAGTGTCAGAAATTACAAATAATCAATTCTCCCTGCAGCCAATGCAATGCCAGGTTGGAGACACTCAATTGACCCATAAATTTCTCTACATGCCTGAATGCTCCATCTCTCTCCTGAGCTGAGACTTCCATTCAAAATTACAAGCCCCACTCTCTTTTTCACGCAATGAAATTAACATAGAGGTTCTGGCAGTGCATGCCTGTGGTGCTTCAAGCAGCTTTACTGGGCATAACAGAAAGCACCAACAAGTTTGGAGTGTCCAAAGAAGTAAAAACAATGGATGCCAACTGAAGTATGGGCTATGGGGGCAAGGGGCAGAACTCTGGGATTGCCAATAGATGCATAAGAAGTAAAAGTAAGATTATGGCCAAACAGCACTCCAGTAGTACCCAATCCATGTACACCCCTTATTGATATCTCAGATGCTTACCCTCAGTTCACTGTTTTGTACTTAAAAGACAGCTTTTATTGCTTTCCTTTAGAAAGAAAATTGCAAACGTTTATTTGCTTTTGAATGGGAAGATCATGATACTGGAATGAAAAAACAGTATTACAACAAGGATTTTAAAATGCCCCAACTCAGGGAGTGGGTGTAGCTCAGTAGTTAAGTGCCTGTTTTCCACATATGAGGATCAAGTTTCAATTTCCTATACCTCCTTAAAAGCAAACAAACAAACAAATGAATAAAAGTGTCTCAACTTTTTTGGACAGGCACATTCCAAGGACCTACAAGGAGTACAGCTCTGAGAAGGGCTCCTCCTTCAATATGTTGATGATATACTCATAGATAGTAAAACCCAAGAAGCCTCAAATAAGAGTACAAAAATACTGTTAAAAAGGCTAGTGGTAAAAGAATACAAAGTATCTGAAAAGAAAATCCAATCTAAAATGAACCACCCAAAATGTAACCGATCAATGTGTAACATGCACTCAGGTTAATCCTGACCCCACCTGAAGATTCCTGCATTAACCAAGGGAGGACAGTACTGAGGTTTGTGCAGAGGAGGACTGGCAAATTGACTTCACCAAGATGCCAAAAGCCCCTGGAATTTTTAAATATTTTTACTGTTTGTTGACACCTTTACTAGATGGGTAGAAGCTTTCTCTTGTTGGACTGAAAAAGCCCAGGAGATTTTTAAATGCCTACTAAAAATAATTATTCCTAGGTTTGGACTCCCACTCTCCACTTAAAGTTAGAATGGCATTGCTTTTGTCTCTATAGTGGTTAAAGATGTTTCCGATTTCTTGGGTATTGATTAGTGAATACACTCTTCTTTGTAGAACTCAATCCATGGGGAAAACAGAACATATGAACTAAATGTTAAAGGATCACCTGCCTAGAGACACAATTAAATCGGATAAAGTCCTACCCATTGCATTCCTGAGAAAAAGACTATGAACCAAGGCAGGCTAGGTTTAAGTCCTTATGAAATGACATATGGTAGACCATTTCTAAAGGCAGAATATGCTGCCAATATGCATCCTTGCTTGGAATTAGCTACCATAAAATATGTAAAATCCCTGTGTGCTACCTTGACTGAGATGAATAATCATGCTTCTATTTTAAATTCCTCATGGACACTCCTTTACACAATTATCAACCTGGAGACTGGGAGTGGCTGCATACCTTGAAAGACTAACATACCTAGACACATCTAAAACCAAGTTCCTAGAATTACTTGTCTCCTCTTTTTTAGCCCATATGAATAATCAGATTTAAGCCTTATCTGCTCCCATCACTAGTTTTAGTTTCTATGATTTGTTCAGTTGATTATTTGCAGGAATTTGTTCCTGGTTAAGAACATTCCTCCAAACAGGGCTGGTTTTTATTCTAATAGTAATTCTAAACTTTGTGCTTCTTAAATGTATCATCTCCTTGTGCAATCAAATGTTAATGCAAATAATTAACAAACATTTCTCCTTATTCAGAACTTTCAGAACTTCCTCTTCTGAAGCAAGTATCCATCCCTCTGAGACTAATCAATATTATCTGCATGTCATGAGTTAACATTTCCATCAAACTACCCAGGAACCACAAAGCCCCATCTCAGCAGGAAGTAGCCAGATTGAAGGACACCCAAATTACCAAGGTTGGAAATGTATATTTAATCAGGGAATTTGTGTAGTACTAGAAAAACCGAGTATTGCTTAAATATTAAGGCATTGTACTGTACCTTACACTGTTAGAAAAATTCACTGTAACACTTAGATGTGAGGAAGCCTGCAGAACTACAGATTTAACATTAACCAAATTTAGCTCCACCAAAAATATGTAATTTTATACTTCCTCACTCACATCCATCATTATCTGTATCTCCACATCCATTACATATACCTTCACATCCATACCACCATCCCATCCTTATCACCCCAAGATTACCCGAACCCAGGCATAATGCATATTTTAAGATTAACTGAGAAAGCAAAAATGAATTTTTCCAGACCCTTCTTAGAAATGTCACCCTAATGATTAACATGCTTTGTTTCAAACAGTTGTTGCAGTCCTTTTCCTGCTGCAAACTGAAAGTATACCATTAAACACATTGTGAACTTTTCACTGGAAGTGGTTGGGATTCAAATTTGTCCCCTTTAAAAAAATCTGTATATCTTTCAAGCTTACATATAAATTGTCTAGACTTTGAACATTCTAGGCACAAGTGAATCTTTCGCAGGAGATACAGAAAGTACTCTCAAGGAGTATAATCTTTTCCAACAACAACTACTTATAAATCATCATAATTGTCACATAGCTCAATATTTTTTGTGTCAATTATGCACTTAAATAAGCAGCAACACAAACTTTGGCAAGTTGTTTTCCAACTAAAGCAAACAAACAAAACAAAACCCTTAACAGGGAGGCTGATTTGAGACTGTACATCTCCCACTTTCCACCAGTGAATTAAGGCACTTTTCAGTCCTAGCCTAGTTTGGCGTGTCTATGTATTCTGCCACACAGAGCAAATGAACCAGCTGAGGACCACCCCAGCCCCTCTTAAAATAACATTAGGGTTGCTGCTGTTTTGGGGTAATTAGGGGCAGTCTCTTTTCCAATGTGCAGGGTATTTACAGTAAAAACAAGTATCAGTTTCCTGATCCCTGGTGCCTAAAAGTGATCAGTGGGAGCTTATTTAGCTGCTGTAAATGGAAATTCATGATTTTGTCTAATAGTATTTGTGTTATCTTTGGTATTTTCTTTTTTATCTTTTTAAAACATGTTCTAATTGATCTGTAAAATTTACTAAATTAGGTTCTATTGTGGCCCATTTTACTTGTTTCCATTTAAGAGTGGTGCTTAGTTCTGAAAAGCTGTAAGAAAAAGCAGAATTCAACATGGTAGATGTGTCATCTTAATAGGCTCTAGACTTAAGAAATGTTTAAAAGGAAATTTTTTTGAGCCTATTACAATTTTCAAATATGGGCTCATTGAATTTGTGGGTACATTGTTGGATTTTTTTTCCAACCAACAATTTGGGGAAACTCTTCAGGTATAACCCCATGAAGTTCCTTAGCTAGCTTAAATGCTTCAGTTTTGTCAGTAGCTCTTCATTTTGAAAAGCCATTTAAGGGCCCTTTCCAATTAGCTTTGTCTATCCTGATTTGGGTATGACCTTCACCAATAGTCAGGTGAATTAACTGGTAAATGTCTGGCTAGGAAGTCTCAAAAGACTTAATAAAAAATTTGAATTCTTTTGCAAAATCTCCTGGGACTCCAGTAGGACTTATGAAATCTTATTCCTATGGAAGGGGGAATTTGGCTTAGTTAGGACATAGAGGAGGTATACAGAAGGGGTTTAAAGGAGGGTTAGAAGTGTCAGAGTCAGGAGAACTGGATAACTTTTATAAAGCTTGATAATGGACTTCAAGTCTTTGTTAATTTAGTAAGAGTTTCTTGAAGTAAGACAATTTTAGAATTAGTTATACATTTATAAACTTCCACATACCAATTAAAATATTTAATCCCAATCAGGGTGCTTAAATTTACAGCCTCTATTTTCTAGTTGACAATATAAAAATACCAATTTAGGCAAATAAAAACATCCCCACTGTGGCCATTACAAAACAAGATTTACTTTAGTGTGCCATTTCCAGTGGGACAAGATTTTACATGAGGCAGGATCATAATTTTTTTTCCCACAAAACCAGCTGGTGTGCTGGATTGTGGTGCAACCTTAGAGTTTTTGATTGGAACACATTTTTTTCAGATAGTTCTGATTGTGATGCAACCTAAATTCTAAACCTGAGAGAAATTGTCTGGGTTTTAAGCAAGTGTGATGTTGTAGAGTGTGCTTTTCCCAGGATATTTATTTCATCTCGGGGACAGCCTGTGCTCTAGTTCTTTGACCCACAACCAAGACAGGAGCCCAAGATTTGACTTCTGACCACTTGCTCTCCTCTGAGGCCAGAAGGCATGGAAATTGGTTGGGTGACTTTCTTCAACTGTGCCATGTGATTTTATTCCAAGTTTGGAGGTCACTTTGAGGCAGGATTGAATAGGGACCTGAGGAGGAGTATTGGAAAACCCAATAAAGTTTCACACAACACCAGCACCTAGTAGAAAAGACTGGAGCTACATCCTTCTGGACTAATGTAGATGAGTTATCAGGAGGAAGCTTGTGCCAGATGATGTGCACAATGAGGTCACAGGGATGCAGCTTGCAGCATCCATGTAGCAGAAAAGCAGGGAATTCCCACACTAGCCACCTATTTTCATAAGCCCCTCATGCAGCACACTCCAACAGGGCTCAAGATACAGGAGCCAAACACCCTGAGACAGAAACCGCTAACCACCTAAGAGAATAAATCACACAATACAGGTTCCCCACTTTGTCTCAAATATGACAATCATCACAGAACCTGAGTCCTGAACCCTCATAAAAGAGTGGACCCCAGGGCAGATCTTTGCATTTCTCTCCCTTGAGAATGCCCACCCCAGGTCTGAGGTTATATTTCTTTTCTCTTGCTTTTCCCCCAAATAAGTTCTCTGCTTTCCTAATTAATTTGTGACTCATCCTTGAATTCTTTCTCATGATGAAGCCAAGAACCTAGACACTGGATCTGATAACAACCTGGACTGGGACCCATTTCTTAAACCTTTCAAATACCTGCCTCTGTCCTGAGTTTTGAGTTACCTGCTCTTCTCAGAATAGCATGAAAACCCCTACCTCTGGACATTAGAACATACCTGGAAATTTGAAGCCATTCTAGAATGCACAGGAAGGAGAATGTCTTCAGCATCACAAAGGCAGACAGGGCCAAAGTTAACAAATTCTGTCCCCTACCCATTGTGCACATGTTTTATGAAGAAAACTTTGGATACTTTGCCTTCTAGGATGAATTGAGGGGTCTGAGGATCTGAAGAGTTGGTTGAATGACTAAAGGAGGGGAGCTAGGAGGGTGAGTCACCCCAGCAGGGAGGATAGAATTATCAATTAGATTTGTAATAGAAACCCTGGATTAGCACCTGCATCTCACTGGGGACAGGTAGACAAAATCAAGGAAATTCCATAAACAAGAGTCTGCTGCTTGCCTAATTTTATAGAGCAAATGTTTCAAATAATTTTAATGCTTCCTGCATATATCTCAAAAAACACAACTTACACAGTGGGATAAATTAGTGGAAAATCATGCCTCAGTTAAGAGGTTTTTTGTTTGTTTTACAGAACAAAAATATTTTAGTACCTTTAAAATTCAAATTTTTCTTTAAAATCATTCATGAAAAAAGTTTTCAAGTCAGAATTAACACCCAATTAGTCAAGCATCAGGAAGCTACATTACAGCTATTTAATATACAGAGAGACATCTTTCGAACAAGTCACTTTCTTCTAATCTCACTGTTCTGGAATCATACAGCCTCTTAGCCCTTCATTTCTTCAGATCATGAAAACTGAGTTTGTTGAACACCAGAAATCTGTTGATATGATGTTGTATAAACCCTAACATTTTGTTGTTGGCCATCTGCAGTTATTAAGCCAGCTGGTAACTGGTTAGTAGAGGCCTCCTCTGTAAGCTCTTCACTGAGTCCACCTGTAGCTGCAGGCATTCCACCAATTCTTTTCTCTCCTTTCATAGTCTCACCGAATTTCTGAGGGTATAATTTCAGAGTTTCTACATAACTGTCAAAGCCTAAGGTAGACATGGCAAAGAGAATATCCTCTCCACTGATTATCTTCCATTTCTCTTGATGGCAACTTTCACTGGCTTTAGAAGTTATAAAGCCAATGGATTCACTCACACATTCTTGAACACATTTTTTTGGCATCTTTTGCAATCATTCCTGTTTGAGGTATGGCATTTTTCATTATTCTCGCCACATTTGCAACTGGAAGATTAATGTCCTATTCTCTGAAACTTTCTCTTGAGCCATTTGTGTCTTCATGACGCTGTGTAACATAACGACTTTCTCCAATAGAGTCTGCAGAAATTCCTAGTTGAGACGCATCTGTTGTAGGGCTGTCACCATCCACTGCCATGAAATACAATCAGAATGTCGTCATGAGTGGTGCTTAGGAATCGCTCTGAAAAGATGTCTGGTCTGCTGAGTTTCAACCTGCAGACAAGTCCAGGGACCGCAAGCCGCCAGATGGCCGCAGTCATTACATGTAAACCAGACTGTGGGGAAACCAAGTCCATTCCTTCCTCCCAGGTACCCCGTTTCCCCCCTTGAAGGCACTGGGGTGGCTCCGTGTCCACAACCCCGACATCCAGTCAGTACCGTGTATGTGGACACCCCCTGACCAGCGGCTGCCCCAGGGCCCCTACCAGTGGCAACGCCTCCTCCCGCTCGCCGGCCGCGCGGTGACCAGGATGCAGCAGGCAGACAAAGTGGCCACACCACACCATTCCCGGATGGGCGTGGGGAGGGGGCTCTCCTCGGGGATCCCCTCGCGGTGGCCCAGGACCAGGAGGCTGTTCACCTATGATGCAGCAGGTGCGCAAAAGGCCGGGCCAACCAGGCCCCAGATGGGCAGAGGAGGCTCTCCTCGGGGACAGCAGCTCGGTGGCCCAAGCCCAGAAGGCTCCTTCACCCGGGATGCCAAGGCAGGGTCGGGACTGGGGTCCCGGGCAACATCCCCATCTCCTTGGTTGGCTCCCACACAACAGGGAGCCGACATTGGTGTCGCCGTTATTGGGGGTCTGACAGCCCCTCGGCTTCCCCTCATACAGCCTGGAACCCGAGGTGGTGATCGGAGGCTGCCTGGCCAGCCTCCTGCCGCTCCTCGGGCCCGTGCCCCCACCCTGTCCAGGCCCGCAGCTGGAGCAGACTCACAGGCTTTGGCCGGGCCCGGACCCCAGGCCCAGGACTGGGCAAGCAGGAGGCAGGCGCCCCCAGCAGCGGAGGCATTGGCGGCGGGGATGGTGGTGGTTAGATAGGATTTTAATATCCAGAATATATAAAGAACTCTTACAACTAAATAACAGAAAAGATAACTACCCAGTTAAAAAGGAGGCAATGGATTTGAGTAGACATTTCTTCTGGGAAGTTTTTCAAATGGCTCTCCATATCCACTAGAAAAGAAGCCTAACATCTTTGGTCATAAGGGAAATGCAAATTAAAACGACAATCAAGCACCACTTGACAACAAGTAGGAGGGCTATTATTCAATACAAACAATGAAGCAAGAAAATAAACAAACAAAACCCAGAAAGTTCAATGTGCCTAACAGAATGCAGAGAAATTAGAATTATCAGGCATTACTGGTGGGAATTTAAAATGGTGCAGTTGTTGTCAGATTTTCTCTAGGTTCTTGGCTAAGCTACAAGAAAGGAATTTCAAGAGCAAGCCAGGTTAGTTAGCCCAGTAATTTATTAAAGAAGGGAGGGAAGAGAAATGGGAGAAAAGAACAGTTCATGGGTCCCAGGTAGAGAGGAAGGGGCTGAAAAGTGATAAAGAGGGCCGATTTACAGACTACAATTCCCCATTATGGATTACAGATGCCCAGGTTTGACTTGCCTGCTGTTCCAGGCAGGGGGGAAGAAAGTGAGAACAACAGAGGGTAGGAAGCAAGAACAGGTGTGTGTTAGATTTCCTGCTTGCTTTTTAAACTGTTAATTATCCCACCTCTTTGGCATTGACAGGGGAGTAGTCCCAGCTGTTTGCTGTTTTGATTGATTACCCCACTCATCAATCCCCTAGGAAGGCCCAATGATAAGGCCCCTGGAAACCATCCAGGTTTCTCCTGGCTTCCAGAGCGAGTCTCCTTCTGAATGAGGGATCTCATGGGTTCTTCCTGCAGCCATCTTTTGGATTATCCACGGCCATGTGGATTTAACTGCCAGGTTCCAGATCCATCTATTGATTCCCTATTTTACTAGCCTGCCTCATAGCCACTGTGGAAAATATTTTTGTGGTTTCTCAAAAAGTTTAGCACTGGGAATCAGATGTGGCTTAAGCAATTGGGCTCCCATCTACCACATGGGAGGACCTGGGTTCAATTCCCTGGGCCTCTTGGTGAAGGCAAGCTGGCCTGTGGCATGGAGAGATGGTGGCCAACCCCACAGAGAGCTGGTGCAGCAGGATCATGAAAAAAAATTTTAAGCAACTGAATTACTATATGTCCTGCAACTCCACTTCTAGATGTGTACCCAAAGTAGTTGGAAATAGGGACTCAAGCAAGCACTTGCACACCAATTTTCATAGCAGCATTCTTCACATAGCTAAAAGATAGGAAGAGACAAGTGTAAATTGACAGATGAATGGATAAAATGTGGCATCCCCATAAAATGGAATATTCACCATAAAAGAGAATGAAGTTCTGATAAATGCTACAACCTGGATAGAATTTTGGAAACATGCAAAATTAAATAGGTCAGATACAAATGGACAAATATTTTACGATGCCATTTGTATGAAATATCTATAATAAGCAAATTCAATGAGAAAGAAAGTAGATTAGAGAGTACTAGAGGCTAGGGAGAATGGCAAATTATGATTAATAGGTACTAGTTTCTGTTTGGGATGATGAACATTTTTGGTAATGGGTAGTGATGATGATAGGACATTTTGAATGTAGTTAATATCGCTGAATTTTACAGTTAAAATGAGTAATTTTGTGCTGTATGTATCCTGCTACAATAAAATATCAAATGCATGAAAAAACCCACAACTTACTGTTTCTTATAGGGAAGGAATTAATGTTCACTTTTAAGCCAGAAAAAGCTTCTGGGTCTTAAAATTATAATAATAATAGCCAAAAACACTGATTGACTCTTTCAATATGTCAGGCTTAGTTCAAAGCACTCTGCATATATCTATTTATTATTTCATTCAGAAAATATGAATTGGTTAAATACCACCCACATTTTACAGATGTGGATATTAAACCAGAGAAGGTTGGCAACCTACCATGGGATACAATAATAATACTTGATAGTGCTTGCATTTATCCCTGGATTCTAGGATCCTCAGGGGTATTTGGCCAGTTGGGTATTTATGTTCAATCCTGGCCTCCAGACATACTCAGTTTTATAATCTCTTTGTTCTCCTGAAATGTGTCTGTTTGGGATTAGTTGTCTGTCTCCTCCCTGCAACTGCAGCTACTATATTGGACCCAGTCTTCAGATGTTTACTGATGAGGCTCTCCATGTGGCATATTGTGTGTTTTCAGGCTGGAGCTCAGTCAATGAAAAGGCCTTGCAGAAACAGATCCCAGCAAAATGCATGCTTCTTGTACCTGCAGCAGTAGGCATTTCTGGGCCAAATGTCCCAATTCAAAGGAGGAAATACTTCTGTCAGTGAACACAGTAAAGGTTTCACTGGTTCTAATGCTCTATGACATCATGTAATTGGGGATATTTCTCAAAGATGCTGAGCTGTCCAATTAGGGTTGCAAGTCAATTCCATCTCTCATGCTTGATAAACTTTTCATGACATTTGAATTTCGCATACACCTGCTTTTCTTTTCACATTCAGCCAACTGAAGCCTGCTCTCCCAAATGTAATAGAAACCTTTGGAGGTTAGCTACTTTCCATCAGTAAACTAAAATTTTTTCTCAGTTATGTTATCTCTCCCATAAGGGGTGGTGAATTCTCTTTAAACTCAGCCATATTGTGTTTGATTACTGTCTTTCCTATGTTATCAATTTTATATTTTTATTTATAAATTATGTAATTTATCTTAAATTTCTCTCTCTCAATTTGTCCATCCTCTTAGCATTTAGAAATGTTCCATTACCTCTTATTCTGAAGTTTGCATAAAAATGAAAAACCTTTCTGGACTCCCTTTATTTCCAGCTGTTGCCATTTTTTCTCCCTTTCAATCCTAATAGAGATTCATCAGTGTTTCCCTCATACCAGTCTATACTCACTCCATGCCAGTCTGTTT
>JAQZBX010015484.1:0-21003 GCA_029593785.1 Cabassous unicinctus | reverse complement strand
GCTCATGAGCTTTTGAGAAGAATGCTTATCCTGCTGTTTGGGGGTGAAATGTTCTATAAGTATCTCTTAGGTCTTTCTCACTGACCTTTTTATTCAAGCATTCAGTCTATTTATTTATCTATTCCCAAAGGTTCTATCCTATGCTGAGAGGAGTGTATTAAAGTCTCCAAGTATTATTATAGCGACATTGATTTCTCCCTTCAGGTTTGCCAGTATGTGCTTCATATATTTTGAGGCACCCAATTTAGGTGCATAAATATTATTGTTATTTCTTCTTGGTGAATTCCCCTTTTTATTAATCTTTCTTCATCTCATAATACTTTTTCCTTCAAAAATCTATTTTGTCTGATATTAGTATTGCTACTTCATATCTTTTTTGATTATTATTTGTGTGGAATATATTTTTCAAACCTTTCACATCCAAACTTGTTATGTCTTTACATCTGAGGTGAGTCTATTGTAGACAGCATATAGATTGATCATATTTATCCATTCTGTCAGTCTATGCCTTTCAATTGGGGAATTAATCAATTAACAGTCAATGTTATTATCATTTTTAATTTATTTTATACATTTAATAATTGAAAACATAAACAATTAAAAAATAAAAAGTAAACACAGTTGAATAAAAACATACAGTTCTCAATTTAATGTACTGGATACCTATAAATTTTTTGTAATCAAACAATACATTACACAATATATTTAGTTCATAGTAACACAATCATACAGTATTTGTCTTTTTGTGTCCAGTTTGCTTTGCTCAACATAATGTCCTCCAGGTTCATCCAAGTTGTCATATGCTTTATGGCTTCATTTATTCTTACATGCATTACATTCCATCTTATGCATACTCCAAAGTTTGCCTATACAGTCATCCATTGATAGGCACCTGGGTTGTTTCCAACTTTTGGCAATCAAGAATAATGCCTATGAACATCAGTGTGCAGATGTCTGTTTGTGTCACTGTTTTCAGTTCTGGGTATATAAGCAGTAGTGGTATTGCCGGGTCATATGGCAAGTCTATATTCGACTTCTTTAGCAACTGCCAAACAGTACTCCAAAGTGGCTGTACCATTCTGCATTCCCACCAACAGTGAATAAGTGTTCATATCTCTTCACATCCCCTCCAACACTTGTAGTTCTCTGTCTTTTCTTATGATTAATAAAATTATTGAGGGAAGCGGGTTTGGCTCAATGGATAGAGCTCCTGTTTATCATGTGGGAGGCCCTGGTTCGCTTCCCGCGGCCTCGTTGTGAGAGCAGGCGGGCCAGCGTGGCACGGTGGGCTGATGCAGCAGGACCTCACAGCCAGGGGGAGATAAGCAGACACGGAAGAAACACACAGTGAATGGACACAGTAAAAGACAAGTAACAAGGGGCAGATAAATAAATAAATAAATCTTAAAAAAATTATTGAAGTATAGCACTCATGCCTGAACATACATAAACAATAAGTGTATAGCAATAGTTGTAAACTTACAAAACAAACATAAATAATATCTTACAGGGCTCTCATACCTCACCCTACCACCAATAACTTGCATTGTTGTTAAATATTTTTAACTAATGATTAAAGAGTATCCTCAAAATATTACTAGTAACCAAAGAATTTTACCCCAACCAACTCTATTATTATTTTTATATCATTTATACATGAACATACATAAACAATAAGTGTATAGTAAAAGTTGTGAATTTACAAAGCAAACGTTCATAACATCTTACAGGGGTCCCACACACCAATCTTCTACCAACACCTTGCAATGTTGTGAGACATTTGCTACAAATTATGAAGGAATATCATCAACATCTTACTACTAATTATAGTCCTTATCTTACATTTGGTGAATTTTTCCCCCAATACATCCTCTTATTATTTTTTAAAATTATTTTTTATGACAGAAGATGTAAACTTACAAAACAATCATGCACAAGTGCAGAATTCCCAAACAACTCACCTCTATCAATGCACCACACCGTGGTGGAACATTTGTTACAGATAATGAGATAATATCATCCAATTTTTACTGGGTCCATAGCGTGCTTTGGCACACATTTTCCATACTCCCACGTTATCAATGCTGTACCTCTTTGGCATAGATGCAAAGATATTACATTATTACCGTTAACCACAGTTCATATGTCACTTCTGTTTTATTTTTCCCATGCTTCTCCACATTCCCACCACCCTGCAATGGTGATGTACATCTGCTCTAGCTCACAAAGGACACTCTTGCATCTGTACCATCACCCACAATTTTCATCTGCCTCTGGGTTTACAGTGCTATTCACTCCCTAGATTATTCTCTAGCTTTCTGTCAATTGGCATTTACATCCCTAAAATACCATTTTCATCCACATCCCCATTTATAAACCAGCTGTTACTCACTATAAGGTGTTACCATCCACTCTGTACATTTCCATACTATTACAATAAAGCTAATTAAAACTTCTGCATACATTAAATATCAGTAGCCCATCTCAGTCCTGCTCTTATCGCCTTTAAGAATCCATCACCTACCACCAGGTCTTGAAGATGTTTTCCAACATTTTCTTCTAGAAGTTTTATGGTTATTGCCTTTATATTTAGGTTTTTGATTCATTTTGAGTTAATTTTTGTATAAGGTGTGAGATAGAGGTCCTCTTTCTTCTTTTGCTATGGATATCATTTTCTCAGCACCATTTGTTGAATGGGCCTTTATGCCCAAGCTGGGTGGGTTTGACAGGCTAGTCAAAAATCACTTTACCATAGATGTGAGGATCTGTTTCTGAATAATCAATTCGGGTCCATTGGTCTATGTGTCTGTCTTAAGTCAGTGCAATGCTGTTTTTACCACTGTAGCTAGGAAATATGTTTTAAAGCCTGGCTATTCAGGACACTTACCCTTCCAAAAAATTTAATAATCATGTTTTCCATTTATTTAAAAAATGCTGGTGGAAATTTTATCGGGATTGCATTGAATCATATCAATTTCAGTAGAATTGACATCTTAACGATATTTAGTCTTCCAATCCACAAGCATGGAATGTTCTTCGAATTATTTAGGTTTTTTTTTTTTTTTTAATTTCTTCTAACAATGAGTTGTAGTTTTCTGAATATAAGTGCTCTACATCATTGGTTAAGTTTATTCCTGAATATTTGGGTTTAATTTGTGATATTTTAATTTCACCACTCCTTTGACACTTTCAGATTCTTTTATTGATATAATATACATTTCTAGACTCTCTCTCCTGTCTTTTCTTTTCAGTCTGTAGCACACCCCTTAGTATTTCCTGCAAAGTGGGTCTATTGGTTACAAACTCTCTCAGTTTGTATTTATCTGTGAATATTCTAAACTCAACCTCATTTTTGAAAGACAATCTTGATGGATATATGATTCTTGGCTGGTAGTTTTCTTTTGAAGTATCTTAAATATATCATACCACTGTTTCCTTGCCTCCATGGTTTCTGGTGAGAAATCAGCACTTAATCTTATTGGGTATCTCTTATATGTTATGCATTGCTTTTCTCTTGCTGCTCTCAGAATTCTCTCTTTTACTTTGGCAATGGACATTCTGATTAGTATGTGTCTCAGAGTAAGTCTATTCAGATTTTTTGGGGTGGGAGTACATAATACTTCTTGGACATGGATATCTATGTCCTTCAATAGGGTTGGCGAATTTTCTACCATTATTTCTTCAAATATACCTAGTGTCCCCTTTCCCTTCTCTTCTCCTTCTGTGATACCCATGACATGTATGTTTGCATGCCTCTTGCTGTCCTGTAGTTCCGTGAGACCTTGTTCAAGTTTTTCCAATCTTTTCTTCATCTGTTATTTTTTATGTTCACTTTCAGAGGCCATTTCTTCAAGCTCACCAATCCTTTCTTCTATCTCCTCATATCTGTAATCATATGATTCCCATGTAATTTTAATTTCATTTATTGCACCTTTCATTCCTACAGGATATGCTATTTTTCTATGTATGCTTTCAAATTCTTCTTTGTGCTCATCCAATGTCTTCTTAATATCCTTAATTCCTTTAGCCATCTCATTGAATTTATTAAGGATACTTATTTGAACATCTATGATTAGTGGTCTCAACTCCTTTATGTCATCTGGATGCTTATCTTCTTCCTTTAACTGGGCCATATCTTCCAGTTCCTTGGAGTGGATTGTAAGTTTTGGTTGTTGTCTTGGCATCTGGCTTACTATAGTATTTATTCTGGATGAGTTTTTCTCTTTATTTTAGGGCTTCCTGCCATTTCTCTCTTGCTGGTTGTGTAGTTGGAACCAAGGATGTAGTTTGTGCTATCGGCTGTGGAGGCTCAAGCTACCCTTATTGCCCCAAGGACCAATGAAGCTTGTCCCAACTTTCTCCTTTATCAGGGGGAGGGACAGAGCCACAGATGTGTGGAATAATCCAACTCATGCAGGCCTAGATTGTAGTTGTCCAGAAAGACTGATGAAGCTTCACACCCCTTTCTCCCTTGCCTGGGCTGGGGATGGAGTTGCAGGTGTGGACAGCAATCTATTCAGTGCAGGTCCAAGATGGCTGCAGTTGCCCCAGTAGAGTTTCGATTATTCAGTTGAGCCAGTGAAATATACCTGCAGTTACCTGGATAGGCTGGTGAAGGGCCCGTCAGCTTCCTTCTTGCTAGAGGTGGGCTGAAGACTAGGCTAGGACTGCAGGTCATCTGGGTGAAAGAAACTTGTCTCTACCATCACTGTGATTTTCAGTCAGTCTGACTACTCCTATGCTGTATGTGGAGCCAAAATGGCATCTGCTGGCCTCTTTCTGCCTTGGACAGGTTCAAACTTTAGCTGGACATCAGGGCCACCCCAGTCTGCACATGGAAGTGGTGACAGGGAGAAGATAATACTTATTCGATTGGGAATCTTAGTTTTCATAAAATAATGGGGAAAGTAGTTTTTCCTGCACTGCTAAAATAAAATACCTGTTAATTAATATAATCACGGTATTTGTATGCTGTAAGAAATTTGCTTTGAGACAGTTCTCAAGACCATTTTAGTAACTTACGTATGTAAGGTATAGAGAATACATTTTTATTATTAAAGAAAAAGACAGTAATTTTGTCCTAGAATGAAATGACTGGTTATAAAGAAAAGTTAAAATATAAAACAAAACCTGAATGAATACAGAAAGTGCAGAAGGTTCATGAAAAAGAAATTTTTGCAGTTGAGTAAAATTTATTAGGTCTATCTATAATGTTATAAAAGCTGTAATATCAAATAGTGTACTGATGAAAAGTTAAAATTTTCTTCTTTCTCTGTTAAAGTAACAAAATTCTCCAAACCAGTGGTCTGTTTCAGCAAAAGATTGCAAAACGTCTTTCTCCTGACTAATCAGTATACAAAAGAAAATATCTCTTTTATCAGAATAGCTTCTTATACTCTAACCTTATAATTTCCTTGGCTGTTTAAGAAAAATAAATCTTATCACTTTTAAAAGATTATAATATTCAAACCTGTCTTCTCAGAGTCACACCCAGAAAAAAATCTTCCACCTTGGGAAAAAGTGAAATAATAGAATAGTTGAGATCATTTGATATATTATAAGTTGAAAGGAAGGCTTTCAAAATTGTTATGAAATTAAAAGAGATTCTTTAACTCTCTAATCATCCAAATTGTATCAGTAAAATTTTCACGTGAATACTTAAAGAATACATAAAATCCCTGAAAATCTAAAAATGTTTTGGCATAATATTAGATAAAATATAGTGTAGTAAATCATAGTTTTAATTATTTATTTTTCAAAATGTTATGTGTCAGAGAAACAATCTCTCAGCCTAAAAATCAAGAAATGGATGCTTTAGCTCATTTGCACCTCCTCCACATAAAAAGCAGCTCTATGGCTGCAGAAAAAGAGTGGCCCTTGAGAGATGCCAGAGGTGGTGCATAACAGTAGGCTCTCATGAACTGAAGTAACATCACTGCTGTCTGCAGCAGTCCCAAATATTTCAAGACTTGCAAAAATTGATATCTGGTTATGTCACTATCACTTTGTTTTAAAATTTGCTAAGGCTTTCTTTAGTATCTCCTCAGGAAAATCAAGCCAGCCTGCATTCACCTTCATGTCAGAGGTCAAGAGTGGATTTTGAACCTTCCTGAAGGCTGTGTGCAAAGCCCAAACATCTGTCTTGGCCTGGTGGCAAAGATTCTGTCTCTATGGGAAAACCTGTGGTTGTAACCCTATTGCTGATATTATGTTAACCATCAATCCTGTATTCACAATTAAAAGAAGCATCAGAGACAATGGTATCTTATCTTAAGAGCCTGAGTTGGGCAAACAATTGGGACAAGCTACAAATTCCTGGCAGTCTATCAAATTCTTAAATGTTGTTTACTTAAGTAAAGTAAAAATTGTATCCTCTGCTGTAATTGACAAAGTACTATGTTTTTTCATATTAATAGAGTTTATAATATTGTTGGCATATGGAAAACCCTTCATCCCTCATTTAGCTCAGATATTAAAACCATTGTATGTGTTAATCAGAAAAGTCTATGCATGGAAATCAGAAAACCCCTCAGCAGGCTGCCTTTTAGAAAAAGAATAAAGAGGGAAATAACACCAGGTTAAGCAGTAAGGGGGTGGTGAACCTTAAGTTACACTGTAAATTGAGTGTAGCCAGTATCAATATTGGCTTTCGGTGGGGTTTGTGGCAGAGGTTTAGGCACAATTGTGAGAAGAAACGAAAGTACAAGACAGGACCAATGAACAGTTGTGGGCTGCACTCTGTGGAGAAGAAAGATCTGTGGAAGAACATCTGGGACACCTGCCAGCAGCAACAGGTAACTGTCTATCATGTCCCGGCCCCCTCCTCTAACATCAATCTTGGGACTGTTGAGGCAGAAGCCCTTGTGAAGATCCAGAGCCTTACCATTGACACCCAAAAAGAGCAGAGTGGCTCCAACAAAAATGTGAGTATCATGGATACCAGACCTTGTGGCTCCTGGCCGAGCAGTTCCAGCTGTCTGTCACTCACCAGCAGCTCATGAGCATCACCCACAAGTGTCCTCTTTGCTCACTCCAATGACTGTTACATCGGTCCTCTCCTGCTCTCAGAAGGGGCAAAGTCTGCTTTCAGTGCTGCAGACACTACACTGCAACTCTTGTAATTCAGCACTGTGGGCTGTAGCCCTAGCACCAGTTAAGAAGCTAACAGCAGAACCAATGAAGGCACTAAAGTCACAAGTTAAAGTGCAGCCACCCCACAGCCCAAAAGGGGAACTAATAATAATTTGTTGTTGCCTATGCCTCAAACTTTACAAAGTGGGAGAAAATAAAACTATTTTAAACATAAGCCTATACAGCCCTCTTTTTGGGAATCTTAAATCCATGAAAAATAAAAAAAACACTCAAAAACACTGTCATGAAACCACAGTTAATAATATAAAGTATCCTAGTCTGGCTAAAACTCTATGTATGTAATCCACCAAATTATGTAATTTCACTGTCAACCATCAATGTTCAATATTGAGTATGCAATCTTATTATTCCTACTCCTCAGTCTACTGGAAGTGTACTCTCACAGCCCACACTAAATTTCATGGTCAGGTAAAGAAAATATTAAAATTTCAAAGGAAAACTTAGAGATCATTCAGAGTGCCCAAGACAGCAGCTATGGAAATCTATCCTGGTTATCCTCATTTCTCCCTTACATTTCCTCACCCCTAAAATCAATCGTTTTGCCCATTATAACACCACCACTGCTATTATTGCTGTTTCCTTTTGAGTCCTTGTCTTTTACAGCTTCTTGCCCTTATCACATGCTGAATTGTACAATCAATAGCTCAGGAATATGTGGACAGCAACTTGTTGCTACATGAACAACGATACCCACCTCTTCAGGACCAGAAATCAGAACCCACTGGACAGAACAGATGGGAACTCTTTGCTGCCCCATAACAGCAGGAAGTAGACTGAGTTGATGTCCCAAATCCCCTCACCCTTCTATTCTGTCCAGTATTCCCATTACTTAGGTGCTTCATCTTTTATATTCATACCTCTGTGACATATAGTGAAAAAAGAGCATCCAGCCATAAACCACCTGACCAATTGAGCAATCCATCACCTATGAGGCAGCTCATCCCCTCTCAAGAATAAACAAAATGAAGCAGATAAAGGCCATCGCCCTCTCCTGGCCCAAACTCCACCAACCCCTCCCATATTCCAAGACCACCTAGGCCACCTCCGCATGGCCATTTAGCCCCAGGCTGTACCTGGTTTCCCACCTATTGATGTACTCTATAAAGTTATATCCACCTGCCAGGGGCAGACTGAGGTCTCCCTTCAGACCCCTACCATGCGAGCGGGGGTGGGCTGAAGTCTATTCATCAGAAACCCCGCCATTGGGAGAATTTCCCAATAAACTTTCTGCCTGCAATCGTCAGTCTCTGCATCCCATTGAGCACCGTTTTCCCCAAACAGGTTCATTCCCAAATTGTTCCCAATGTTTCTCGAGATCGCCTAGTGGGTTGCTTTTTCCCTTCACTTCCAAACTTATGTTATATTCCATTCTACTTAAAGTACAGAAACCAGGACTAGGCAACCAAGCTCAACAACACTTCCTTACTCCAGGGGCTTTTCATTTGCCTACTCATTTCAGGTCTAAAACCCCAGCATGGCAATATGCCACTTACAGTTTGGGCAGGAACTGAGTTTCTGCTGAGAATAGTGAGACTAACACAAATACACACACACAAGAAACACAGAACAGAACATGTTTTCCTTCATGCTCCTTGCCTTTAGGGACCTTAGATGCCTGAAGCAAGAAGTTCCCATTTGACTCTTGGAGCAAAGCACTCCAGAGGCCAGAGATCCTGGATACATGGGTGTCTTATCTCAGGGGCCCAGGAATCCACTGAACAGCAGCATTCTCACAAGGATGATGGGTGCCATATTGGAGAGGGCCAGGGTGGTCTTCAGCTTGCATTCTGCACTCTTACATTCTACAACCCTCTCTTCCATGAAAATCCCTGAATGGCAACTGCATGCCAGAATAGACAGACACACCAACTAGGATTGGAAGGAAACATGGCTTTATTCACTGGTGGGAGACTGGAGATGTATAATCTCAAATCAGCCTCCCTGTTAAGGGATTTTCTCACAGCTTTTACACTAGTGGGAAAAAAAAGAGTTAATCTTTAGGGTGACATTTCTAAGACAGGTCTGGAAAAATTAGCTTTTTTCTTTCTCAGTTAATCTTAAAATATGCATAGTACCTGGAGTCAGGTAATCTTGGGGTGATAAGGATGGGGTGGTAATGATTTGAAAGTATATACAATAACAAATGTGAAGATACAGATGCAAGTAAAGATAATGAGTAGGAAGTGCATGATTTTACCTTGTTTGGTGTAGCTCAGTGTGGTTAATGTTAAATCTGTAGCTTTGCCTGCCTCCTGATATCTGAGCAAGAGGTACATAAATTTTTCTAACATTATAAGTTATGGTACAATGCTTTAATATTTAAGCTATACTGGGTTGTTCTAATACTACACTTTGTCCTCTAAAAGAGCAAGGTGACTTTCAAGGCATTTGCTAGGACTGCTTCAGGTATGTGACAGCGTTGTTTCAATTGTCCACATCTTTAGGTGAAATACATTTAATAATTGGAAATAAGGGTGTATAGGCTCTAATAGATACTGGGACCACCTTCTCTGTCTTAAATCTCACCACCTTCATTAATCCACCTCGCCAGAGTACATAAACCATTTAAATCATGGGAGTTCCCAACAAACCCATTACTGTCTTTAATTCTCCCAACTCTCTATCCCTTAGGACATTTATAAGACACTAATCAATTTTCACTACCCCCTCTACCCAAATTTGCCTTACAGGAACAGATGCCTTTGATTATTCTAAGCACACTTATCTTCCTCCTAAAAGGTGGAAATTAATTTGGCACTCCTTAAACCATATTCAATAGACCAGGCTAAGGAGTCAATTCCCATGCATATTCCTAATCTTTCAGTTGAAGAAGTGAAATTTAACAACCACCCTCTTTTGAATACTATTTCAACCCTTTTAAAGTCCACACCTCAACTGATATGGTTCATATCTGATATGGTTCTGCTTCACCTATCTCTGCCAACAGGGCCTCCTCCTAGGCCTTGACAGAATTCAAAGCATTCTAACATTCCCTCTCTCAAGACCAAATGTCAGATAAGAGGATTTTTAGGTTTTGAAGGATGTCATAAAAATTGGTTTCCAAATATTTCTTTGATGGCTCAAGTTTTATATGCCATCTTTAAGCTAACCTAATTGAGCCCCTTAAATGGGGTGAAATTAGTCAAAGTTCCTTCAATGAAATAAAGCAAAGTTGGCTGGAAATCCTGCTCTGGGCAACCTATTTACAAATTACCCTTTTTACTCCTTGTCTATGAACAAAAGGGAATGTCTTAGGCTTGCTTACAGAAAAGCATAGAGACCAACATAGACTTCTAAGATATTATAGCCAGCAGTTAGATGACTTATCCAATGGAACCCCCTTATATGAGGTCCACTGTTGCCACAGCAAATCTTCTATAAACATTTGAAGAATTAATTATGGGATCTCCATTAACTATTTATGTCCCTCATTCTTTTGAAGCTGTTTCTACCAACTGGTTAACTTTTTTTTTTTTCAAATTCTCTTACTTTTCCTTCCCAAAGTTTCCTTTGTTCATTTTCACAACCTTAATCCTGATACTTCACTTCGTACTATTTCTGAAGAAACTCCTCATAACTGCATGGGTTTAACTGATCCATTGTTAACACTTCTAATGGATTTACAGGAAACCCCAGTTGATAATACAGATGTAATCTGGTATACAGATGGTTGTTACCATAAAGAGAACTTAAGAATCTATCATTTTGGATATGCTAATACATATAATCATCAAATAATAGAAGGAAATCCCTTACCTAATGCTATGTGATCCCAGCAAGCTGAATGTTTTGCTCTCAGGAGAGCTTGTATAGTTGCAGAAGTAAAAACAGCAAGCATATACACAGATAGATGTATGCTTTAAGGGTTTTTCTGGCAGTGACAATATGTCCTACCAAAGTTTGATGGGCATTTAAGACCAGAAAGTGAAGAAAGCCTCTCCATATAGTAAAATAGCAGCATTTCATTAGGGAGCTTACAGACTGGGAAGGTGATGCTGGTTGTCTGCAGCGTTTTTGAGTAGTGCTTTACATTGCCCAACAGGTTACAGAGAGTTATATAGAGTAAGAGTCAAGAAGACACAGAGTGAAGTCAGGGCTTTCAGTATCATAAATAAGTCTCTTTGAGGTTACCAATACTTAGCAGGAGTAGATTTAGTACAGAAACCTATTATGCTTAGCGATGTGCATGGGCATTTTATGATGCACTTATCGGGGCTTGTCTTATCTAGGAATTTACAGCTTCTCTGATTTTTGGCATCACATTTAACCTCTCAAAAAAACCAATTTAAGCATTCTACAACCCTCTCTTCCATGAAAATCCCTGAATAGCAATTGAATGGCACGTCTGGAGGCAGAATCCTCAATAAAAATAAATCCCTGAATAGCAATTGAATGGCACTTCTGGTGGCAGAATCCTCAATAAAAATATAAGACACAGATACTAACACATATGTTTGCTAATGTCAAGAGGAAAATTGATAAAGGAGATCCCCAAACTCTGTTAGGCTGAAAGGTAAGTCTGTCAAAGGTATTCCATCTCCAGGAGAAATCTGCAGCTCTCCACACAACCAGAATTCATTCTGGTTATGAATTGAAGCCACATGGATTGCCCATTTCAGGAATTCATTTCCTATTTTTTTTTGGGGGGGGTTAAAAATTAGAAATATTAACCAATGGTCAAAATACAAGATGTTTAGTAGGAATTGACATGAGGTGGTCATAACTCTTCAGTAATATGCAAGTTACAGGCCCATCTCCTGAGAATATAGTTCCTAACATTGACTCTTCCCCAGGGAATTGTACCAAACTTTAACCCCCAAGGGTTCTATGGCATTGAGTAGGGCATTATATTATGGAGCCTGTGCATGAAGCCATAATAGGTGTGTCACTTCTTTCCCCGTTTCTATAGAGGAGGCTGTCTGTAAACAGAGCAACGGAGACTTTCTACATATATGATAGGAGTCAGAGTTATTGCTAATTCCTTCCCCTGTCCCCAGGTAATAAGCATATTTATCCACTTGGGTGACAATTTCTGGTGTAATCCCCACAAAATTGGTGGATGCTTTTGGGTATGATCTGTGGCAATATCACTATGAGTCACTGCTCAGCTATGATTGGAGGAATACCTTGTTCTGACCTCAGGGCTTACTGCTGAAGGAGTGGACATTGGGGTCCTGAAACATTCATATTCTGAGGTTTATCCAGTAATCAATTTACTATTTATTAGCCTTATTGCTTCCTGTACATATGTTGTCCACCCATGCAGTCAGTGGTTTGAAGATATCTATTGTAGGTTTTGTTAAAAATACCATTCTTTGTTTCTATCAAATCAGTGGCCTGGGGGTTGTATGGCACATGAAAATGCCAGGCAATTTCTCTATTTTTTTAATTTTTTTTTATTTTTAAAAGATAATTAGATTACATAAATGTTACCCCCAAAAATATGGGGATTCCCATATGCCCCACTCCCCCACCTCCCACACCCTCCCACATAAACAACATCCTTCATTAGTGTAGCACATTCGTTGCAACTGATAAATGCATCCTGGGGCATTTCTGCTGAGCCTGGACCATAGTTCACATTGCAGTTTATACTCTCTCACACACAATTCTGCATGCTGTGGGAAGATATATAATGGCTTGTATCTGTCATTGCAATGTCATTCTGTATGACTCCCAAGTCCTGAAAAAGCCCCTGCATTACACCTGTTTTTCCCTCTCCCTGCCCCCAGAGCCTCCAGTGGCCACTGCCTCCATATCAGTGTTGTAATTTCTTCCATTATTAGAATCACAGTAAGTCTATAGTAGAATACAGTAAGTCCACTCTAGTTCATAGTTCATAACCCAATCCTGAGGATTCTGGGATGTTGATGTCACTCTACCTCTAATTGAGAGGAGGTTTTGATCCCATACAGCCAAAGATGGACCTCTCTTACTTGCAATTGTAGGCTCTCTCATTTCCTTGGTATGGTGGCTGTCAATCCTCACCTCCATCTTAGCTGTCCTGGGAGAGTCCAATGAACTGGAGAGTAGTGTTGCAACTCCACGGAGGCTCAAAACCTGGTTGGCACATAGACAGCCCAAAGATTCAAGTCTCTCATATTACATATTACTCTCATATTACATCTACCAACTACAGCACCAAGTATGGGTTTAACTAGAAGGGAAAGGTGAACCATGTGTAGGGAAGCCATATCTGAGTCCAACTCTGTCACTCTCAACAGCACAAACTGCAAAGCAGGGCCCAATGACAAGGCACCAAAGTCCAGAGATATCTGCCCTGGCCACAACAACTGACTGCCTCCAGAGCCCTCATGAGCCCCACTATTCAGAGTAGTATCCACTTTGGCAGTCTATGAGATCCTGCTGAGATGTGCATAAGTGTTACCTCTGGGATGACCTCCCGGCTCACTTTGAAGTCTCTTAGTCATATAAACTCATTTGTCTTTACCTTTTCCCCATTTTATTCAAGGTCTTTTTCCATTTAGTGGTTATCACACTCACCACACAGAATTTCTCTTTCTTACACTTAGTCTTGTACTTGGTGATCTGTAAAATGGGTGCCTTGGTCACTAACAATGTGTTGTGGATACCCACACACTGTCCCCAATAATTTATGTAACTCTTTAGATAGTGGACTAGTATGGAGAGAACGCCATTGTTGTAAATAAGTATTTGATTTTTATAGTGTGCTAGCCCATGCACAAACACTTTTAGACTGACTATAGGTGTCTTTGACTGTCGTTTCCACTTAATGGAAAATAAATTCACAATTATTGGCAAAGTCACTGTTATAGGGTCAGTTTGCATAAGAGCAAGATATACTGCTAACAGTTGTTTTTCAATAGGATGATATCATTGTTCTGTTCCTGTTCATTGCTGGGACCAGAACCCAAGTGGCACACCCTTCCTGCTTTCTTGTTGCCACAGGACCCACCCAAAAACTTCTGGGTAGGTGGCAATATCAAATTCACAAGTTGCCTTCATTAAAGTGCCTAGAGATTGGATCTGTTTTACAGCTATTTTCTATAACTTTGACAGGATTGACCTTTGACTTACCTGACCAAACTTCCCCTAGGAATTTTATAGACTGCCCAGGCCTCTGGATCTTGACATTTTTGGTGACTCATCTTCAACATTGCCAGCACTGCAATGGCAGATGCACCATTTTTGGAGATGAAATACTATAAGAAGTAAGAATAATATTGTCAATATAGTGAAACACAGCAACATTTGGTGGCTTTTCCCATTTTGCTAGATCAGATGCCACCACTGCATGGCAGATGATCAGGCTGTGTAGGTGCCCTTGTGGTAAAACCTGTAACGTCCACTGAACCCCTTCCACATAAATGCCTACTGCCCTTGGCTATCTTCAGCTAATAGGATACTGGAAATGTGTTAACGAAGTCTAATACATAATGGAACTCTCCTAACTGGGCCAATAAATTATGAAGAAACACTGCAATATTTGTAACTGTGGCATGAATAGGAGGAGCAAGCTCATTTCATTCTTGATAATAGACGTTCCTTCTCCCACTCTCATCAGGTTTTCTCACTGGCCATACAGGACCATTAAAGGGCTCTGTGCTGGTCATATGCTCCCCACTCTGGCCAATTCTTGTAGTGTTTCATTGATTTCAGCATGTCCACCTGGGAGGCAATGTTGTTTAGTATGGGTGACTCTCCTGGTTAAAGGCAGGTGCACTGGGGACCAATAAGAAACACCTCATATAATTTATTTCATCCTGCATAGGTGAAGGCAAATTTCACTGGTGGTGACCTCTAAAATATATTTGGGTATGGGAGAAATATATATGACACAATTTTAGAGGGTGAGGCATCCCATTTGTAGAGTTTGAGTAGTTTGTACTACTCATATGGCTTTCCCATCATATCCTTCTATCACCTTTAGAAGCCCATAGGTCTTCTCATAGGGATTCTCATAAGTCAGTGTGCACTGTGCTCCAATATCAATAAGAGCTACAATGTGCAAATGGTTTTGTGGAGACCAGTGTCTATCTAGCTCTATGTGAGGTCTTCTGTTCACCTGGTGTCACCCATATTTGCAGGTTACTGTGGCCCCAGCCCTAGCCTCAGAAACAGGGGTACCCACTCCCTTATACCAGACTTACTTTTCTCAGGAGCTGCTCAGTGAGTAATAACCAGAGGCACAGGTTTAGATGTAGGCATTAGCTGATATCTTTACTACTTAGGCAGCTTTTGTCAGAGACCTACTAACATAAAATTAGGCTGTTGTTTATTTTTTTTAATTGGGGAGATTGCATCAATTAGATCAGCCCATAAAGGTTTAAAGGTTACATGTATGGGCCCCTCTCTCTTCCTTTGCAAGATCTCTTTGGTTAATTTCTTTACCCCTTTTGATCAAACTAATTCCATCTCACCTGGGTCTGCTATTGCCTGAGTCATCTGGTGAATGGGCTAGCCAACTAGTGGGCTTAGAATATCTACTAATGTCCTATTCCAGGCTGGAAGCATGATTTGGAGGATTTTTTCCATTATACTGCCTGTGAACATTTCATCATCAGATCCACAAAAGTTCAGATTATGATGCCTACTTCATTCCTAATTCTCTGACTATATTCTGTAATTCTTATATAGATGACCATTTGTCTATTGTAAATGGTATATTCCCTTCATTAGGCCAGACGAAATTTGCAGCTTAAATGTGCCATACTAATATTTTTTGAGTGCCATGTGGTCCTTGCTGTGCCTGGTTAAGATGCTGATGAAGAGAGAGAGGTGTAATTATGCTAGCCATTATTGTCAATTTTATTCCTAGAAGCAAAGTACCATTTCCTCTTACATCCCATAATCTAAGTAACCAAGAAGCTATGCTCTCTCAACCTTTTTGATTAAAGGTTTCTGTTAGTTCTACTAACTCTGCAGGGATATCCTCTTTCATTACTATCTGCTTTTGAGCAGGAATTTCTTCCTGTGTGTCATCAAGAGCCCTGATTACTTTCTTTTTGATAGTTATTAATGGTATTGCTTTTCCAGACTCATCTTCAATTGCAATTTACTCCTTCAATCTTTACTCTTCTGCACACTCCAAGAGATCCCATGCCTTTGAATCCTAGGTTTCCGTCTGGATTACTGCTTATACCTGCCACTGTGGCATCCTTCATCCATGCATTCTGGCAACTTTACATGTTATTACTTCTAATCATCCCTCTTTGGTTTGTACCTTTTTACCAATATATTAGCATTGTTGGAACAGGTTAACCTAACATCATTTTGTAGAGCTAACGACTTCTAATCTCCTTACTTCAGCATGTGCTTTAAAAAGAATTATTAGAGAATTTTCAGATTTGCAGGACAATCATGCATAAAGTACAGGATTCCCATACATCACTCCAATAACAGCAATTTGCATTGATATGGAACATTTCTTATAACTAATGACATCAAACTTTTATAATTGTACTATTATTGAAAGTTCATGGTTTAACTCAAGGTTTGCTCTTTGTGTAGTGCACGTCCATGGAATTTTTAAAAAATTATTCTGTTAATATGATCTAATATTTCATTTTTGAAGCATATTTAGATATATATTTCAGTGATGCCAATTTTGTTCACCATGTTGTGTTACCATCACCACCATCAATTACCAATATAATTCCATTATTCCAGATAGGAACATTGCACATTTTAAGTCTTAACTTACCTTTCCATATCCTCACTCTATCCCCTGGTAATATATATTCTAGACCCTGATTATGAGTATGCTTATTCTAACTTGTCCAAAAGTGATATAACACAATATTTGTCCCTTTTGCCTGGCTTATTTCACACAAACATATCTACCAGGGTCATCCATGTTGTCACTTGTATTATAATTTAATTTCATTTTAAGGTTGAATAGTATTACATTGTATGCATATACCACATTTTATTTATCAGTCCATCAGATGATGAACACTTGAGCTGCTTCCATAATTTGGCAATGCTTACTATGAGCATCATGTATAAATGTATGTTTGAGTCCTTGCTTTCATTTCTTTTGGGTATATATCTAGTAGAGGAATTGCCAGGCCATATAGGAGTTCTATATATAGCTTTCTGAGGTTTTGCTAGACTGTATTCCACAATGGCAGCACCATATTACATAGTCACGAACAATGAATGAGAGTTCCTTTTTCTCCACATCCTCATAATCACTTGTTGTTTTTTTTATAGCAGCCATTCTAATTGGTGTGAATAGTATCTCATTGTGCTTTTTATTTAGATTTCCTTGATGGCTCATGATGTTGGGCATCTTTTCATGTGCTTTCTGGTCATTTGTATACCTTGTTCAAATCTTTAGCCCATTTTTTAAATTGTGTTGCTTGTCTTTTCCTGTTAAATGGCAGGATTTCTTTATATAGTCTGGATAGTAACCCTTTATCACATATGTTGTTTCCAAATATTTTCCCCTATTGTGTAGGTTATCATTTCCCTTTCATGATAAAGTCCTTTGAGAATAAAAAAGTTTTTAGTTTTTATAAGTTCCCATTTATCTATTTTTTCTTTTGTTGCCTGTGCTTTGGGTATATCTAAGAAAGAAATGCTTAACACAAGGTCTTGAAGTTGCTTTCCTACACTTTCTTCTGGGGGTTTGATAGTTTTAGCTTTTACATTAACGTCTGTGATTCATTTTGAGTTGATTTTTATATATGGTGTGTGTTAGGGGCACTTCTTTTTTATGCAAATGGAGATCCAGTTTTCCCAACACCGTTAGTTGCAGAAGTTATTCTTTCCCAATTGAGTGGTGTTTGCTACCTTGTCAAAAATCAGTTGGCCAAAATATGAGGGCTGATTTCTGAACTCTCAGTTTGATTCCATTGGTATATACGCTTGTCCTTGTGCCAGTATCATGCTATTTTGATTATGGTGGCTTTGTAATAAGTTATAAGATCATGAAGTATGTGTCATACAACTTCATTCTTTTTTTTCATGAGGACTTTGGCTATTTTGAGTACCATAGGATTTCATATAAACTTAATGATTGCCTTTTCTATTTCTGCAAAGATGGTTGTTGAGTTTTGATTGGGATTGCATTGAATATATAAATTTCTTTGGGTAGTATTGATAGCTAATTATATTTAGTCTTCCAATCCTTGAACACAGAATATCCTCTCATTTATTTAGATCTTATTTGATTTCTTTTAGCAATGTCCTGTAGTTTTCTGTGGAAAATTTCTTTACATCCTTGGTGAGACTTGTTCCTAGATATTTGATTATTTTGGTTACTATTTTGAATGGAATTCATTTCTTGATTTCATCTTTGGATTATTTATTGCTTGTGTATAGAAACACTACTGATTTTTTGGTGTTGATCTTGTACACCACCACTTTGTTGAATTAATTTTTTAGCTCTGGTAGCTTATTGTGTATTTTTTTAGGATTTTCTGTATATAGGATCATATCATCTGCAAAGAAGGAAGGTTTTGTTTCTTCCTTTCCAAATTTAATGCCATTTATTTCTTTCTCCTGCTAATTTCTCTGGCAAGAGCTTTCAGTATAATGTGGAATAACAGCAGTGACATTGGTTGTCTTCATTTTCCAAAGGGCTGTCTATACAAAGTACCAGAATGGGTTGACTTTTATAACTTGAATTTCATTTAGGGTAAACCTTGCAGTTCTGATGCCATGAAATATTCTAATCAAAGCATCATTTGAGAGGCATTCTTCAACAAAATCAGCTACTGGTGACCCTGGTGTCTTGCCACATGGTGAAGATGGCAGTTGACCTCTGCTGAGGTCCCTACCTGGGACTCCAGAATCTACTATCTCCTGGAGCTCAGCTGTGAGCAACCAGTCATAGGGCTTATCTTTTTCCAAGCCTCCTTTCTCAGTCTCAGCTGTTCTTTTTTCTTCCGAAGTTCAGTTGTGGGCTATCAGTCATATGGCTCCTTTCTTCAGCCTTGAGCTGCTCCCTGGGTGCAGGCTCTTTGTGAATTAATTAGTAGGCTTTCATTGCTAGAAATCAGCTTCCTTTCTCTGTCTTTCTCTATGTCTCCATTTATCTAAAGCTCTGGTAAGAGGTTGGGAACCCAGCCTCAGGCACACCTTCCTGATGTAGTAGAGTCTAAAGTGTTCAACACCCACAGGAATGGATTAGTTCAAGAACATAATCTTTTCCTTTTAGGAATTCATAAAAGAACTTCAAACTATCACAGTGGGCATCCTTGTCTTGTTCCTGATCTTAGAGGGAAAATGTTCCATCATCCTCCATTAATTAGGATGTTAGCTGTTTGTTTTTCCTATGTGCTCTTTTTCATGATGGGGACCTTTTCTATTCCTATTGTTCTAAGTGTTTTTGTAAAACAAGGGTACTGTATTTTGTCAAATGCCTTTAGTGCATCAATTGACATTATCATGGTTTTCTCCTCCCTCCATTCTGTTAATGTGGTGTATTATACTGATTTTTCTCATGTTGAACCAACCTTCCATACCAGGGATTAATCTCATTTGATCAAGGTGTATACTTTTAATATACTGTTGGATTTGGTTTGCTAGTATTTTGCTGAGGATGTTTGTATCCATGTTTATAAGAGATATAGTTCTGTAGTTCTATTTTCTTTTCGTGTCTTTTTTTTGTGGGGGTTGCTATGAGGGTGATATCCTTATAGAATGAGTTAGGAAATGTTCCGCGTTCTTCAGGTTTTTTGGAAGATTTTGAGCAGAATTGGAATGAATTCTTTTTAGAATGTTTGGTAGAATTCCCATGTGAAGACATTTGGTCATCGGCTTTTATTTGCTGGGAGGTTTTTTTTATTACTGATTGAATCTCATTCCTAAAAATTGGTTTCTTTAGAGCTTCCATTTCCTCTTGAGTCAATATAGGTAGTTTGTGTGTTTTTAAGAATTTGTCCAATTCATGTAGGTTATCTAATTTATTGGCATATAGTTGTTCTTTGTATTCTGTTACAGTCATTTTTATTTCAGTGGGATTGATAGTAATTCCCCCTTTGCATTTCTAATATTCATTATGTTTATCATCTCTTTTTTTATTGGTCAGTAAAGCTGACCAAAGTCCTTTTTTTTTAGATTTTATTTATTTATTTATTTATCCCCCCTCCTGCTTGTGCTCACTGTGTCCATTTGCTGTGTATTTTTCTGTCTGCTTTTCTCCCTTTTGTTCAATCGTCCTGCTGTGTCAGCTCACTGTGCCGCGCAGGCTGGCTTGCCTACACCAGGAGGCCCTGGGAAGCGAAACCAGGGCCTCCCATATAGTAAACAGGAGCCCTATCTTTTGAGCCACATCCACTTCCTCAAAGTCCATTTTATTGATAATTTCAAAGAATCAACATTTTGTTTTGTTTATTCTATTGTTTTTTTGCTTGTTTGTTTGTTTCCTATTTCGTATATCTCCATTATGATCTTTGTTATTCCCTTCCTTCTGCTCACTTTTGGTTTAGTTTGCTCCTCTTTGGCAAATTCTTCCAGTTTTGAGTTTAGGTTTCTGATTTGAAGCTTTCTTCTTTTTTTAATGTAAGTTTTTAAAGCTATAAGTTTCTCTCTTTGCACTTTCTTTGCTAACTCTCATTGGGAATGGTATTTTGTATTTCCATTTTCATTCACCTAAAAATATTTCCTAATTTCACTTCTGATTTTCTCTTTAACCCATTAGTTGTTTAAGAGTATGTTGTTTATTTTCCTTTCTTTTGTGTGTGAATTTTAAATTTTTCCCTCTTTTAATGATTGTAGCTTCATCCTTTTGTTGTTGAAGAATATACATTTTCTGATTTCAATACTTTTAAATTTATTAAGATTTGTTTTATGACTCAACATATGTTCTATCTTGAAAAATGATCCACATGCACTTGAGAAGAATGTGAATTCTGTTTT